>CAUYTI010079234.1:0-21530 GCA_963575145.1 Galago senegalensis | reverse complement strand
AATGGAGACTTAACCTCCTTCATGTTTACATGGATGGAGCTGGAAAACGTTCTTCTTAACAAAGTATCTCAAGAATGGAAGAAAAAGTATCCAATGTACTCAGTCCTATTATGAAACTAATTTATAGCTTTCATATGAAAGGTATAACCTAATTATAGTCTAAACATATTGGGGGGGTGGAGGAGGGGAGGGGGGTGGTTAAGTGGAGGGAGGGTGATTGGTGGGATCACCTCTATGGTTTATCTTACAAGGATACAAGTGACTCTTTCTAAAAGTAGAATCTAAATGTCTTAACACAATAACTAAGAAAATGACATGAAGGCTATGTTAACCAGTTTGATGAAAATATTTCAAATTGCATATGAAAACACCCCATGCTTGCATTAATGTACACAGCTATGATTTAATAAAAAAATGCTACAATATTGTCATGAGTCTAACTGAAATAATATATATACACTTTTTGGTAGAATGACTGGTCAGGGTGCTCATGAACACGAATTCTCTGTCTTGAGTCTGCCCCTCACTGGCTTCTCCTAGAGTTTCAGATCCATTGTCTGTCTTGACAGAGGGAAACATCAGGCTCTTGTTTCTTTGGTATCTATTTCTAGTTGCTCAAGCTTTGAAGTTGGCATAGAAAAAATTCTTGTTCCCTAGAACCCTGCTTGGCTGACCCCAAGGCTGCCCACTACTGGCCTTCCTGAGTCTCTAAACAGGGATTGAAGCAGAATTGGTCCCTTGTTCACACACTGCAGTTGTGCCCTATAGTCTATGCCTGGGGCTGTGTTTCTAAACCTTGTCTTCACTTTTTGAAGGGAAAGTTGCCTAAGCTGGAACTCTAGCAACACTTGCACTGTCCTGCAGTTCTTGGAGGTTGGCAGACATGGATGCCACTGGTCATGTCCTTATTAGCCCTTGGAGCTGGAATCTTTAGGCAAAACAGTGGTTCTGCCTGGAAGCAGTGGGTGGCCATCGCTCCCAGCTCTCCTTCTTTGTGGACAGCCTTAGCTTCCCAACTCTGGGTCCCCACCAGGTGACTTCATAATAGAACTTGTTCACTTGGCCTACACTGGGGGCCCAGGCCAGGTTTCTGACAGAGTGGACTAAATGGGTCTATGTATGCAGTTGCTGTCCTTCCCCAAGGTCCAGCATGGATTATTTATCTACTGGCCACTTGCCTAGACCCCTGTTTTATCACAAGCTGCTCTGGCCAATGGCTGATCCCCAAATTCTCATCCTTTTTTCAACTGCCTTGCCTGTGATAGATTACTGTCACATGCTCAAACACTCTCGAACACATATCGAAATTTTGAATACCTCCCCAAGAATTTTGTGGGAAAGGTACAAACTTTTAATAATACATAGTTGCTCTAGTACTCCTGGATTTATCAATAGCCCTCTTCTAGTCTTCAGATTTGGCAATTGCTAGACACTGGTTGTATTTCCTTGATTTCTTTCTCACTCATATTTAAATACAGTCATGCAGCACCACATAATGACATTTTTTTCAATGGCAGAATGCAGATATAATGGTGGTATAAGATTGTAATGGAGTTGAAAAATTCTTATTGCCTAGTGACATCATACTTATGGTAATGTCATAGGACAACACATTACTCACATGTTTAGTGAAAATAAACCTATTGGGCTGCCAGTTGTATAAAAGTATGACACATGCAATTATATTTAATACATAGAACTTGATAATAACAATAAGTGGTTTATGTATTTACTATGTTATATTTTTATTGTTGGAGTGTATTCCACCTACTTATAAAAAAAGTTAACTGTAAAACAGCCCACAGGAGGTCCATCAGCAGGTGTTCCAGAAGCAGGCATTGCTATCATGGGAGATGACAGTTCCATGTGTGTTATTGCCCCTGACGACCTTCTTGTGGGACATCTTGTAGCACAAGATGTGGACATGAAAGACAGGGGTATGGGTGATCCTGACTCGGAGTACACCTAGGCTAATGCGTGTCTTTGTGTCTTAGTTTTTAGCAAAAAACTCTAAGAGGTAAAAAAAAAATACACTATTTCAAAACTGGAAAAAAGCTTACAGAATAAAGTTATAAAGAAAGAAATATTTTTGTACAGATGTATAATGTGTTTGTGTTTGTGTGCCCTTCCTGGGCATGTCCTGAAGCAGGGCAGAATGGAAACTTCAGCTATGATAAAGGAAAAACAGCAGCCTTGACCTTCTAGGGGATGTGAGGACACTGGCAGGATGGTAGAGTTTGGGAACTGTCTGTTGATTCTGGCAGCTAAGTATCTTGTCTGACTTAACACCTACACACTCCCTCTCCTCTCTAAACTCTAATCTTTGAAATCTTAGGGGCCCTTAGAATTTATGGAGCCAGTGACTCTGCCATCCTCTAAGTCTGTAACAATGCTTGGGGCTTTGATGTCTGTCAGCTCTGGTTGTGGTTGGGGTGGGTTGGTGGGAGAAGTGCCACGTAACCTCCTCACCCCCACCCACCCTGAGCACTCCTGCCCTGCTCATCCCTACAAGAACTAAGACATTCCAGCTTTGAAGGTGGCCCCTGGTCAGTCACGAATCCCACAAACAGGTGCTCTGGCCATCAAAGTCTTGAAGCAGTTAAACTTGCTTTCACCTTTGCTGCAGTTCCCTTAAAAGAAAATAGAGAGATCTTCGAAAGGTGGAGGGGGTGGCAGGCCAGAAACGTAAAGTGTGTGCAATCACTCAGATACAAGTGGCACCACTAAAAATTGCCTTCATATATCAGCTTATGGTTTACACACTCTGGCAGAAAGGACACTAAAAGGTCAGCAAGAAAAAATGTCTATGTCAGGCCCGGAGCCGTGGCTCCAAAGGTGGTGAGAAGACAGGATCTGGGAAAGGTTCTAGAGGGACTGGCTGAGAGCTTGATGTGGCAGGATTCTTTTCTTCACTCTTTATTTTGTTTTATTTTTAAGGAAGTTGCTTGCAAACGTCAGCAGAGAAGGGAAGGTATAGACTGGTAGTAACCTCTCTCTCCGACCTCTGGTGACAAGACGGATAGTTCCATTCATCTATGGGTGAGCAGCCGAGGCTCCCTGCATTTTTTTTTTTTCCTTTTTGCTTGGATTCAGGATGTATTTGTTTGCAGAGAGGGATGTCATGCTTGTGAATGTGCTGCTCAGTCATGTGCCTGCGGTGAAATCAGAGAAGGGAAGAAGAGAGAGGAGGGGAGGAGGCGGTGTGGAGAAAGGGCAAGTTATACTCTGGGGGCTCTGACTGTGCCAGCTCAGATCCCAGTGCTAATGGAGAATGGACCTTCCAACACGGAGTATCAGAGAGTATGCTGTAAATTAATAATGCACCCTTTTAGTAACAATTGCCGTGTGAAAAAGTCTGGGGGAGACTTATTCATCCACTTCTTCCCTCATCCCACCTCTCACAAGAAAAGGAACTGGGAACAGCATGGGTCTCTTGGAGTTTTGTTTAAGACTGACCCTCCCCCCTTATTTTATTAACCGTGTAACATTTTCAGGTTGTTTTTTCCTCTCTGTCTCCTCCAGCAAGTCTCTATTGATCACTGTTTACAGTTATAATCCCTTTCAAATTTATCATCCATGACTAACACCACATGTATTGATTAGTGTTGACGGATGTCCCTATACAGTATAGAACCACCGTGATCCCGGCCAGCGAAATACAGTAGAGATGGAGAGAGAGGGAAATACACATTTTCCCCCTTTCTCCTTGATTTTCTTTTGGTGGTTTTCTGCTCCCCCTTTTGTTCCTAGATCAGATGACGGCTTTCATTCCAGACGCTTTGCAATTGCTTTGTATATTTTTGAGATAATTTCTTTACTCCCACTGGAGCCTTTGGGAGGAAAAGAAAAGTGCTGTTTTGCTCCTGGGTGGTAACTAGGCGGTTGTGGACAGATCCTAAAGGAGATCAGATTTATGAGGGACATCCACATGTCTTAACCTAAAGCCTCAAGTAACAAAGATGTAAAGGCTAGTTTTTTAGGGACAAATTAGATGTCACTTGTGACTAAGGACAAGGTGTCCGAAATCTGGACTATAAATGGAGTCATTTGTCAATAGTGCAATTTTTTTGGGTCCTTTTTTGCTTACTCTCTGCAATGTCCTTTTTGCCTGTTGTGGGTCAGAGGTAAGTGACAGTTAGGGTGTCTGTGCACTCATTTGTCTTGCCCAGGCCATGTTTCCAGGGCTTCCTCTCTTGGGACACTCGTGTGCCCTGCCTGTCCTGCATGCTCATGTAAGGTGCCCACCCCACCACTTCCCAGGCTAGCACTGAGTTGCAGACAGGTCTGGTCCTTACCTTCCGCCAGCCCCCTCAGAGATGAGTCCCAAGCTCAGTTGCCTCATCTGTGCAATGGGAATAATGGGAATAATAATCCTCTCCTCACCTACCAGCTATGAGAGGGATTCCAAAAATCATAAAGGACCTCAGAAACCAAGCTTTTGTGATTATTAAGGAGTTCTGGAAACTCCTTTTCTCATCTTCCCCCTTCTCTTTCTCCTCTTTCTTCCTCTCCCCCACACCCTTCAGACTCTAAGGAGGTTTTAATGCCCTGGAAGGTTTTTCGTACACCCTAAAAAGTGCCACCAAAGGACCCAAGGACTAGACTGGAGAAAAAAGCAAATAATTGTAGAACTCAAAGGGAATTGATAGGTCTTATGACCTTTAATTTTACATTTGGGAAAACTTGATGAAGCCCAGATATTTGGAATAACTCATTCTAGGTCACACAGTGTATGAAAGATAAGCTCAGAAAAAGAACTATTTTCTAATTTTTAGGCAAGTATCTTTTCCTTCCCTGCCGTCCTCTTTTCACCACATCTTTCTCCCTCCCCGACTTCCTCCTCCTTTTCTTTCTTTCTCTTTTCTCCCTCTTTCTGCACTGCCTTCTTTTCCCTCTCTCCCCTGTTCCCCTCTTTCTCTCTCCATCCCATCAGCAGCATTTCAGCTCTGGGGTTAGAGACACAAGGCCCTCTTGTTCTTGGAGCTCATTTTGCTTTGCAAAACCATTTCCTAAGAAACTCAAAGGATCCTTTACTACAGAAAATTCATATTAAAAAAGTTAATTTTCTTTCCAAAGGAAAGACGTATGTTCAGCTCCTAGGGGAGAGTACATGCACGTACCTAGTGTGCCATTCTGTCATGCTATAGTGACTTTGAATAGCAATTTGGTTGACTCATATGTAAATGATATTTTGTCCTCCCTCACTGCCTCTGTGCCCACTATTGACAATAATTTGATGGGATGTTTTTTGCCTCTTAACTTATCTATTTTACAAGTTTTCATGGTCTGTTTGTAATAGTGTTTTTGGTTCTTTGCACTACTTTAAATTAAGTTTCTCATATGGGCCTTATTATACCTGAATACTGCTCAGTTATTTGATGATATAGTTGCAAATCCTCAATAAAAAGATCTTTAATAATCAGTTGGCATTTATTTAATATACCACCCATCTTATTAAATCTAACTCCTTAGATTTAATAGGACAGTTTATTGTATTTTAGCATCAGAATCCTGATGCTCTAGTTATGCTTGAGAAGGCACTTTCATTACAAACTCCTGTTTTTAGGCACTTATAATTTTCTTAAGTAGCACATTTATTTCAATGTGCAATCATTTTCTGTTCTCTTCTCCCTTCCTCCCTCAACTGGTACCATTTCTCCTCATCTTTTTAAAGCTTAATATGGAACTATATCTCAAACATCAGGGGGAAAGCACTATCTGTGGCTGAGAAGAACTGAGCAGAGCTGCCAGGCTCCTTGAAATCCAAAGTCTGGTCAGGAGTCATCAGTCAACTTGGAGCCTATATTGAAGGTGGCTGTTGGCCCCAGAATTATGCTCCTATAACTTGAGGAATATCCCCTCAAGTGCCTTCAAGTATATTCTCTCCTCCTCCCACACTGGGTTTAAGCATCCTCTAGCTCTTGCCAGTGGTAGGAAACTGAGAACTGAGAAGGCAGAAAGTTGACTAGAAAGAAGACAAATCTCCCAACTCCTTCCCTGCCCAGCCCCCTCCCAGTGGAAGTGCGTGGGTCATGCTCCACTACCTGGCTCTTTATATGGGCTGTTCGTGCAGGCCTGCTCTTTGCTAGTTAACTCACATTTCAGATTTCAGAATAAGTTCTCTGCCTTTAAGATGCCTGCTGTAACCATGTAGAGTGAATCTTGCTCTCTTTGTCTATATCTTGTGGAATGGGACTCCTTTGTGAAAGAACAGGTACCACATTTTCCTATTTCTATATTCAGTGGTGCACTGGACTTGGTTCATGCTATCTATGAGAGGTGATTGTGTGCGCCTTTTCCCACGTCCATGTTCAGTGATGTCACCTGGATAGCCTGAGATCATTTAAGTCAGGGGCAGTTATACCAAGAAATGGGCAAATGCTACAAATTAGAGCCTGCTTTCTCACCGCAGAAAGCTGATGTTTAAACATTCTCTTATACACCAACTGCATGATGGTTTAAGATTGATGCCTGTCCCCTCCTCTGAACTGTAAACTCCATTAGCACCAGGACTTCATCTATTTTGGTTTTTGTTATATTATTATCACAGTATCCCATGTCATAGGTGGCCACAAAACTAAATTTAGAAAGAGGTTTGGAATATACAGTCTTATTTAAGCAGAGAGACTAGATCATTCAAAGGATCTTAACCTCACAAGATCAAGGTTCTTCTTACTTAACCTCTAAGAATCAGTCATCCTGTACTAGGATCTAGCTTCTGAAGAAAGAGAAGACTTAGAAATGTTCAGTTGTTCCCACTGGTAAAATGACCCATCAGGTAGGTCTGCTGAGCCATGCGTGCCCAGTAAGGACAATTGTGTTTAGGCAATGGAAGAGGCTGGATGATGCTTTCTGCCTTTTTTGAATTTATTTCATTTAAAAAGTTCTCTGCTCTATGCTGGGTACAGGGAGTAGGGTGGGTAATGCCCCTTCTTTTTTTAAATTATTAAATCATAGCAGTGTACATTAATACTATCATGGGGTATAGTGTACTATTTCTGTATATAATTTGAAATACTTTCATCCAACTGGTTAACATAGCCTTCATGCCTTTTTCTTAGTTATTGCATTAAGACATTTATATTCTACATTTAGAGAGATTCACATGTACCCTTATAGGATGAACCATAGGCGTGATCCCACCAAACCCCCTTCCTCCACCCACCCCTAAATTTTAGATGAATGAATAATGGTTGGGGCTCACCTGAAGTGCTTGTTCAGTGTGCAAAGGAACACAGTTGGGAAGTGCTGCCCTGCACGTGGATGATGATAATGAGCCAATCTCGGGATGTAGGACAAGATACACAACGTCTCCATGCCTCACTTTCCTCAGTTGCAAAATAGGAGCAGAAATGCCTCCCTCACCGCCCTGGTGTAAGATTTCATTTGTTAACTTGTACAAAGCAGTTGGCGTGGTGTGTCGTAAATGCAGTAACTTATCATTGAGGATTTGCTTTGTGTGGACACTCCTCTAAATCCTTTATGACTATGTGTATTAATAAACTCCTTTAGAGAATAAAAAAAAAGTTCTCTGTCTTCTGCTAGGTAGCTGCTTCTGTGGGTTGTATGCTCCTGATTCTAAGAGGATGATGCTTTTTGCTTCTACCTCTTCACTGTGCTCCTACCTAGTCAGCGATTATCTCTCCAGGAACTTCCAGCTGGTATCCAGTGAAATAGGGTCTGAGTATGAAGTCAGAAAGACTGGGGTCCAACTGTGGGCTCTCCCGTAGTTTTGTAGCCTTGGAAATTTATCCCATCTTCCAGGCCTAAATAACCTCATGCCTCAAGTATGACACATAAAACTCTTACATTCCCTGAGATCAAACATGTGAAGTTGCCGACAAATGTAAGGGTTGTTATTGCTTTTAAGCTTTTTCATCTTTTCTCCTAGACCTGGATTCTGTGTTTGTTGTTGGGTCAATTAATTATTGATTAATTAAAAACATTTTATGTGGAGAGTTTTGCTTTCCATAATGCAAGACTGAGTAATTTGGATGAGCATTCCACTGAGAACAACTAGAAAAAATGGAAAAAATGTGGAATTAATAGAGCTAACAAGACAGTGTAAAGTACCAGGGCCGAGGTCTGGAGAATAATGAAACCTAGTTGGGTAAGCCCAGTATTTGCAGCAGCATCCTCCAGGGACATCTATTAGAATCCTGGAAGAGGTTGCCTAGAGGAGAAAGCTGGTTGTGACGCTTGACAGTCTCATGGGGCTAGGGGAAAAATTGGAGTCTGGGTACTATCAAAGAAAGAGAATCCTGGTAAAAATGTCCCACTTTCAGATGGAGTAAAATTAAACTGGCTTTAAATGGGCATGCTGGGATTAAAGCTCAGCTTCAAATCATCTTAACCTCCTATTGAGATAAGGTGACCTGGGACGTTAGCTAGTGCTTCTACCTGTCTCTCAGAAGCAAATGTAAGTCCTGTTTGGAGGACAATTTTATAGAACTAATCCTGAAATTACTACAAAAATTTTCTTTAATGTTCTGCATTAAACAAAAATAACTAGGCATAGAAAAATATGAGATTGAGTGATAAAAAAGATTAAAAGAAGCAATATAAAGACATGAATTTTTAAATAGTTATGATGAGTTGATATGTTCAAGGAAACAAAAGAAGTTAAGAATTTTGGGAATTAAACTAAACACTGTAATAAATAAATATTTTAGAACTGAAAAATATAATGGAAATTAAAAACTCAATGGCTAGATTAGCAATGAATAGACACTGCTGAAGAGAAACTAAATAAAATGCCACATAGATATGAAAAAATATCTAAATTGTAGCTTGAGTTTAAAAGAAGGAAAGAGGGAAGGAGAAGAAAAACAAGAGATAGAAAAAGTATAAGATGTGTATGAGTGGAAGCCTAGCAGGATAGGAGAGAATTGAGTAAAAGCAATATTCTAACAGAAAATGGTTAAGAGTTTCCCCTAACTGAAGAAAGGTATCAAGCTACATATATATATTTTTTTAATTTCAGGTTAATATAAGGGTACAAACAACTAGGTTACAAAATTTGCATTTGTTGGTAGAGGCCCTCTTCCAGTTGTGTTCTGCACCCAAAAGGTATGGCATACACACTTACATTGTGCCCATTAAGTGGGAGCAGACCAAACCCTCTCTCCCTTCCTCATTTCCCCTCCCACCAACGTGAATTGAATTTTTTCTCTTATGTGGGACTATATTAGATCATCTACTGGCTTCATATTAGTATTGCAAACGTTGGATATTTCCTTTTCCATTCTTTTTTTTTTTTTTTTTTGAGACGGAGCCTCAAGCTATCCCCCTGGGTAGAGTGCTGTGGCTTCACAGCTCACAGCAACCTCCAACTCATGGGCTCAAGCGAGTCTCCTGCCTCCGCCTCCAAAGTAGCTGGGACTACAGGCACCCACCACAATGCCTGGCCATTTTTTGGTTGCAGCCATCATTGTTGTTTGGCGGGCCCGGGCTGGGGATTTGAACCTGCCACCTTAGGTGTATGTGGCTGGCGCCTTAGCCACTTGAGCCACAGGCGCTGAGCCTCCTTTTCCATTCTTATGATACTTTATTAAGAAGGATGTGTTTTAGCTCCAGCCAGGTTAATTCAAAAGATGTAAAGTCTCCATCTTTTTAAAAGCTGAGTAGTATTCCATAGTATACATATACCACAGTTGTTAATCTATTTCTGGGTTTATGGACATTTAGTTTCCATATGGCGATTGTAAATTGAGTTGCAATAAATAATCTAGTGCAAAGGTCTTTATGATGAAATGATTTTTGTTCTTCTGGGTAGATGGTTAGTAATGAGATTGTGTGTTCAAATAGGAGGTCTAATTTGTTCTTTGAGGATTCTCCATATTTCTTTCCAAGAGCCTATATTAGTTTGTGATCCCACCAACAGTATAAAAGTGTTCCCCTCTCTTCACATCTGTGCCAGCATCTGCAACTTTGGGACTTTGTGATGTGGGCTATTCTCACTGGGGTTAGGTAATATCTCAGTGTGGTTTTGACTTGCATTTATATGATAATTATAGATTAGGAGCCTTTTCTCATATGTTTGTTAGTCATTTGTCTGTCTTCATCAGAAAAGGTTCTGTTCATATCTCTTGCCCAGTTATAGAGGGGATTATTTGCTCTTTTTTTTGATTAAGTTGAGTTCTTTGTAGATCCTAGTTTTTAAACCTTTGTCAGATTTGTAACATGCAGATATCTTTTCTCATTCTAAAGCCTGTCTATTGGCTTTAATTGTTGTGCCCTTAGCTGTGTAGAAGCTTTTCAGTTTAATTAAGTCCCTTTTGTTTATTTTTGTTGTTGTTTGAATTGCCACTGAAGTCTTATTCATAAAATCTTTCCTTAGGTGAACATCCCCAAGAATTTTTCCTATACTTTCTTCTAGGATTTTTATCATTTCATGTCTTAGGTTTAAATCTTTTATTCATCTTGAGTCAATTTTTGTTAAGTGGTGAAAGGTGTGGGTCTAGTTTCAGTCTTTTACATGTGGTTATACAGTTCTTCCAGCACCATTTATTGAATAGTGATTCTTTTCCCCAGTGTATGCTTTTGTTTAGTTTTTCAAAGATCATATGGCTAGAAGAGACTGGTTTCATCTCTTAGCTTTCTATTCAGTTCCATATGTCTATGTCTCTATTTTTGTGCCAATACTGGCACAATATGATGATCAATATGATGTTTTGATCATTGTGGACTTGTAATATAACCTGAAGTCTGGTAGAGTGATGCCTCCAGCTTTGTTTTTATTACTAAAAATTGCCTTGCCTATACAGGGTTTTATCTCTGGTTCCATAAAAAACAAAGAAGTATTTGTTCCAGTTTTACAAAGTTTGATTCTGGTATGTTCATGGGGATTGCATTGAATCTGGAGATTGCTTCAGGTAGCAAAGACATTTTAATAATGTTGATTCTTCCTAGCCAAGAGCATAGTATATTCTTCCCTTTGTTAATGTCTTCTACTATTTCTTTTCTTAGGCTTTCATAATTCTCTTTGTAGAGGTCTTTCACCTCTTTTTTAAGGTATACTCCTAAGTATTTCATTTTCTTTGACGCTACTGTGAAGGGAATTATGTCTTTGATTTACTTCTCAACTTGGCTGTTACTGGCATATATGAAGGCTAGTAATATGTGGAAATTGATTGTGTACTCTGAGATGTTACTGTATTTCTTGATCACTTCCAGGAATTTTGTAGTTGAGTCTTTGAGGTTCTCCAAGTATAAAATCATATTATTGGCAAAGAGTAAGAGTTTGACCTACTTTTCCCCCATTTGGATGCCTTTGATATCCTTCTCTTGCCTGATTACATCAGCTATAACTTCCAGAACTGTGTTGAATAGTAGCGGTAATGGAGGACATCCTTGTCCCATTCCAGTTCTAAGTGGAAAAGCTTTCATTTTACTCCATTCAGTATGATATTAGCTGTGGGTTTGCCATAGATGGATTCAGCTTAAGAAATGTGCCAGCTATGCCTGTTTTCTTAAGTGTTCTTGCTAGAAAAGGATGCTGAATTTTGTCAAATACTTTTTGTGTGTCTATCTAGAGGATGACATGGTCTTTGATTTTGCTTCTGTTGATATGGTGAGTTACATTTACAGATTTTCACATGTTAAACCAATCTTATATCCCTGGGATTAAGCCTACTTTATTATGATGTATCATTTTTTTATGTGTAGCTGTAATCTGTTGGCTAAGTTTTTATTAAGTACTTTTGCATCAATATTCACTAGTGAAATTGGTCTGCCATTCTCCTTTTTAGTTGGGTCTTTTCCTGGTTTTGGTATTAGGGTACTGTTTTCTTCAAAGAGTGTGTTGAGGAAGGTTCCTTCCTTCTCAATGTTTTGGAATAGGTCCTGTATATAGTACAAACTATTCTTTGAAGGTTTGATAGAATTGTGGTATGAAGCCATCTGGTCCAGGGCTTTTTTGGTATTGTTATTATTGTTTTTGGAAGATTTTTCATTGTTTCTTCAATCTCAGTACTTGATATTGGTCTGTTCAAGGGATCTATTTTTCTTGGTTATATCTGGGAAGATGGTGTCATTCCAGGTATTGGTCCATTTCCTTTACATTGTCAAATTTCTGGGTGTAGAGTTTCTTGTAGTTGGAGATAATCTTTTGTATCTTTGTGATATCTGTTTTTATTTCCCCTTTTTTGTTTCTGGTTGAGGTTATTAGAGATTTTATTTTTCTGTTTCTAGTAAACATGGCCAAAGGCCTATTGATTTTATTTATCTTTTCAAAAAATCCAACTTTTTGTTTCATTAATTTTATGAACGATTCTTTTATTTTCAATTTCATTTATTTCTGATTTAATTTTGGTGATTTCTTTTCTTCTGCTAGGTTTGGGATTGGATTGCTTTTCATTTTACATTTCTTTAAGATGATTCATTAGATTGTTGACATGCTCTTTCTGTTTTTCAGATGTAGGTATCTGATGTCATAAATTTTCCTCTTAGGACTGCTTTTGTAGTGTCCCACAGGTTTTGGTAGCTTATAAATTCATTGTTGTCATGTTCAAGGATTTTAATAATTTCCTCCTTATCTTGTCCTTGACCCAACTGTCATTCAGCATAAGGTTGTTTGATTTCCATGCCTTTGTGTTGGGATGAAAATTTTTGTTGAAGTTGAGTTCTGCTTCTATTGCCTTATGGTCTAAGAAAATGCGAGGTATAATTGCAATTCCTTGAACAGAATTGGAGAAGCCCTTGCTATTGAGGAAAGTGAAAATGAAAAAATAAAAATACAACCAAACCAAACAAAATAAAAACAAGAACAAAAAAGAAATAAAAACTAAGGAAATAATTGAGAACAGCAACAAAAATGAAAAAAGAAACGTGTGTGTGTGTGTGTGTGCTTGTTTGTATGTTTGTGTATTGCCTGGTCACCAGGTAGATGTTGGGAGTCAGAGAACACATGTTAGTTTTGCTGTATAAGATGGGGGCTGGAAGCTCTCTTTAGTTGCAGAGGAGACCCATTCCTATCTCCTTGTCTTATTTGCCTTATTTTCCTGGTTTATGTTAGAATTCAGTCCCTATGTGATTGGGGTCCAGAAGCTCCTTCCTGAGTTCTTAGGAAGCATGTCTAACGGTGCCCATGACAACAATGTAGCCTTTCTAGGGTTGTGGGGATGTTGAGTTCACCTCAAGAATGGTTTCCTGAGCTCAGTAGATTTGCCAGAGCTGGCTATGGACTAGGACTCTCTGGAATGTGGATTGTGAGGCAGGAAGACCCCCACAGTCTAGGAGGTTCATTCAAGGAAGGACCCCCCTCTCTTCCTAAAGCAATAGTAGTCCTTTCTCCTTGTTCCTTCTGCTAAAAGTCATGTAACTTCTGTATACTTTCCTATCTTTTGCCTAAAAGCACATAGCCTTTTCTCCCTAAAGTTACTCTTCACCACATGTACTAAGATTTATGTCATTAAGAATATTGTTTATGATAATACTCCTTTCACTTATCCAGCTACTTTGCCTTAGCCTTGTAAGATGAAAATATTCTCACTTGTTTCCTTGCTGATTTGCCACATTGTTAATATAAGCAACCTTGTTTAGGCACTATATAAATAAAGCTGTTCACATGGTTCAGTGCTGGCTGCAGTCATCAGCTGTGTCAGACCTTCCAATCCCATCTTTTTTGTGTAATCTATATCTCTCATGTGACTTATTTTGTCAATTCCCATCCATTTCCCCTTTGGTTCATTTACTTTTCATGCTGGTTCATGAAACCTGTGGACTGTTCCTCCTGCACGGCCTTCCCACAATGTTGGTGTTGGTGCCTTGTTGGTAGCCAAGCCATTGGTAGTTCCACCCTTCCTAGCTTTCAATCCTGGCCTCCCTAAACCATTTAATGTTACTTGCATGCTTAATCCTTTCCAAGGCAGCTTTAGTGACCAGTTCAGTCTGAAATCAAAACTGTAGGACAGCCCTTTTCTATTTCTAGTTCTCTGCTCAAGGGACCAGCTGTGTTGTCTTCCTCAGCTCCAGATCCTCTTGTTGGCTCCTGGAGTCTTCTGCTTCACCGTGCCCCTGGAATGATGTTTCTGGGTAGGTTCCCCTAGCCAGTGGTGACTGGGGTCCTCTCTCCCCTATCTCACTGTGAGTGGCTGGTAAGGAAATGTCTCTAGTCTGCCATTTTTTCCACTCTTTCAAGCCTCATGTTAAAGAAACTCTCTGAACCTAAAGTAAAAAAATGTAATAAATTTTCATATAATATTAAACTGCTGAAAATCAAAGAGAAAATTTTAAGAGTAGTCAGAGGAAAAAGAACAACAAGACTGTTACTCCCTTTTCTACAATAATGGAAGCCAGGAGTTAATGAATGGTATATTTGAATCATTGGAAAACATGGCAATGTATAATTCCATACCCATTTAAAAATCCTAAAACATATACATTTATCTTAAAACAAAAACATTTCTAGGTAATAAAAAACTGAGAGAATTTGTCATGGGTAGATCTGTAGTAAAGGAAAGTAAAAGGGTAGGCTACAACAATTTCAAACTGACGTTTGAAAATGTAGGAGAAATGAAAAGGAAAAAAATATGAAGACAAATGTAAGAAAGTTTTTAAGTATATAAAATATTGTCGTATGGGAAGAATAAATATATAGAATTCAAATGCATTATAAAAATTGCATACAAATTGTAGAGTTACTGTTGTAAGGTCCTTAAATTGTCTAGGAAGAATGAAAGTATTAATTTATTTGAAAAGAACTTGATAAGTATATATTAATTTTTAGGTAACTCCAAATAGAATACACATCCTTTCATTAATACAATTTATAACAACACATGATATAAGGAGAATTTAATAAAAAGTATAGTTAGTCAATCTAAAAGAAGGCTAAAATGACACAAAAAGTGTATAGGAAACCAGAATAGTTGTAGGAGGTGGTAAGCAGATAGATGATGAGTTAAATCCAAATATATTAGTAATTGCACTAAATGTATAAAGATTAAAAACTCCAATTCGAAAAAATGTAAGGTGTCAGACTAAGTAAAAGACAAACCCCAGCTATATGCTGTCTATAAATGTATGGACAGAGGTTGAAAAGGATAGGAAAACACTGATTGAAATAAAGCTGATAACAGCCATGTTAGTATTAGAGAAGACTTAAAGATAGAAAGTGTCACTATAGATAAAAATGGATGTATCATAATGATAAAAAGATCAATTCACTGGGGAGATATAAAATGCCAAATTTATAGCCACCTGGTAATAGCCCCAAACACATAAAAACAATCTAAAGGATAGACAAAGGAGAAATGGATAAATTCCTAATTAGAGTAGGAGAATTTAATATACTTCTCTCAGTAACTGTTAGAACAAAATTTAGACACATAGAACCTATAAATAACATGGTTAACCAAATCCAGAGACCATTGTATCCAACAATGCAGGTTTTTTCTTTTTCTTTTTCTTTTCTTTTTTTTTTTTTTTTTTTTTAGACAGAGTCTAACTATGTTGCCCTTTGGTAGAGGCTGTGGCATTACAGCTCACAGCAACCTCAAACTCTTGAGCTTATGCAATTCTCTTGCTTCAGCCTCCCAAGCAGCTGGGGCTATAGGCAACTGCCACAATGCCTGGTTATTTTTGTTGTTGTTGCTGTTGTCATTATTGTTTAGCTGGCTGGGGCAGGGTTCAAACCCTTCAGCTTCAGTGTGTGTGGCTGCACACTATAACCATTGTGTTATGGGTACCGAGCCAGGTTTTTTTTTTTTTTTTGTAAAATATACATAGTATTATTAACTATTTTAACCATGTTTATATGGATAGTTGCAATGGTCTATAAATCAAGTAAAGACAAATTCTCAAATAATTGAAGTTATACAAAATTTATTTTATAATAAGACTGAAATTAAGCTAGAAATCAATAGCAAATACAGAAGTTGAAAATCCCCAAATGTTTGGAATTAAGCAGTATCTTTCTTAATTTTTGTGCTAAAAAATAATTACAATGGAAATTTTTTAAAAGAATGTGAATTCAAATTTTTGAATTGTTTGAATTGAAAACAAAGTGACAAGGAAAATTTTACATATCAGAACCTTAGAAATCAGGTGAAGATATAATTAGAGAGAAATACACAACAATAAATGCATATAGGAAAAGAAAAATGGCTGAATATGACAATCTAATTATTAATATCAGAACACCAAATTATACACAAATTAAGCTCACAAGAAGGAGAATAAAGGAAATAATAAGGATAAGAGGAAAACCTAATAAAATAAAATGTGAATATATAATGAGGAAATTCAACAAAATCAAAGGTGGTTGTTTAAAAGATTGATAATTGGTAAACCACAAGTCAGACTGATTTAGAAAAAGATAAAAAGGCACATATCAGAAATGAACAAGACATGCACACACATATATACACACACACACACACACACACATATATATATGTAAAATAAACACACCAGAGTTAAAAGTTCTCAAGCAAACATTAGGAAAAATTTAATGCAAAAATTTTAAAATTTCAGTGAAATGGACAAATTTTGAGAAAATGATTTATTAAAATATAAGAAAAATATCAATTTAGGAAAAATAATTTGTAATGAAAAAGTTTCCATGAAGAAATTTTTAGGCTCACATGATCTCACAGATTATTTGAATCATTTCACTTGTTTTATTGCCTAGAATATGATCTATCTCAATAAATGTTTTCTGTGTTTCCTTTTTTATTATGGTAAAAACACAGCTTACCATCTAAACCATTTCTTATTCAACATTTTAGTAGTGTTAAGCATACTCATACTGTTGTGAAATGTATCTCCAGAAATTTCCTTTTTTCCTTTTTTTTAAAGAATTTTTCATCTTGCAAAACAAACTTGATACTCACTAATTGACTCCTCATTACTATGTCCCCAACAGCTTCTGGTAACTACTATTCTACTTTCCCTTTTTATGAACTTTACTGCATACCTTCTATAAGTAGGATCATGAAGCATTCGTCTTTTGTACTGGCTTATTTCACTCAGGATAATATGTAGCATCCTCAAGTTTCATCCATGTTTTAGTGTGTATGAGAATTTCCTTCCTTTTTAAATTCCAAATAATATTCTGTATATGTTATTACATAACATTTATTGAATAATGTTCCATATATCACATTTGTGTGTATATATATTTATATCATATATCTCATATTTTGTTTATCCATTCATCTGTCAATGGATGTAGGTTGCCTTCACCTCTTTTGTGAATAGAGCTGCTATGAACATGTGTGTACACACATTTCTTTGAAACTTTCTTTAAATTCTTTTAGAATATATATATATATATATGCTGGATTGTATGATAGTTCTATTTTCAATAGTTTGAGAAGCTGTCATACTGGTTTTCATAGCAACTGTGCCATTTTACATTTTCACCAACAGTGTGCAAGGGTTCTAATTTCTCCATATTCTCACTAATACTTATTTTGTTTTGTTTATCATCTTATAATGGATATGAGATGATATCTTATGGGTTTGATTTGCATATCCCTAATGATTAATCATTTTGAGCATCTTTTCATGTGTTTGTTGGCCATTTGTATATCGTCTTTGAAGAACTATTTATTCAAACCCTTTGCCTATTTTTAAATTGGGCTATTTTTGTTTTTGCCTTATAGGAGGTTTTTTTTTTTTTTTTAACCTAGTCTGCATATCATCTTCTTATTAAATACATGGTTTCACATATTCTGTCCCATTCCATAGTTGGCCTCTGCACACTGTTCATTGTGTTCTTTGATGCACAGAAGATTTTAATTTTGATATAGTCCAATGTGTCTATTTTCACTTTCATTGCCTATGCCTTTGGTGTCATATCCAGAAATCTTTGTCAAATCCAATGTCATAAAGACTTTCTCTTATGTTTTCTTCTAAGAGTTTTATAGTGTTAGGTCTTAATTGATCCATTTTGAGTTGAACACATTGGGATATGAGCCCTACTTCATTCTTTTGCATGTGGATATCCAGTTTTTCTAGCACCAATTATGGAGGAAATGGTCTTCTTCCTACTGAATGGTCTTGACATTTTTGTCAAAAATCATTTGACCTTATCTGTAATGGTTATTTCTGGGCTCTCTATTCTATTCCATTGGTCTACATGATTGTTTTATGCCAATGTCACACTTTGTTGATTATTGTAGCTTAATAATAGGTTTTGAAAATCAGAAAGTATGATACCTCTAACTTTGTTCTTTTTCAAGATTATTTGGCTAGTTACTGTCTTTGAAGTTTCATATGAATTTTGTGTACCATAATATCAGATAATGTTTAATTTTTAAAATAAAGATGGAGTCATGCTGTGTTGCCTAGTCTGGGTCTCAAATTTCTGGCTGCAAGTGATCCTTTTGCCTCAGCCTCTTGGTGTGCTGCCATTAAAGGTGTGAGTTACTGCCCTCACACTTAAAGTTTTCTGTATATAATATTATGTTATTCATGAAACAGACGTAGTTTTATTTCTTTCTTTCTAAAATGGATGTTTATATTATTATTAAGATTATTATTATTTTTCTTTTTGCCTAATTACTCTGTCTAGAATTTACAGTACTGTGTTGACTAGAAGTTATGATAGCAAGCATCCTGTCTAGATCCTGAACTAAAAAGAAAGTCTTTCAGTCTTTTACCATCAAGTATGATGTTACTTGTTGGTTTTTCCACGTATGGGCTTTTTATTTCAAAGTTATTACCCTCTATACCTAGTTTTTTGAGTAATATTCCTTGTGGATTTAAAAGGATATGTTCTGCTATTGTTAGGTGACTGTTGTATAAATGTCAATTAGGTCAAATTGATAGCGTTATATTGTTTTATTCTATTTTTACTTATACTTACTGATTTTTTTTGTCTATTTGTATCAGTTATTGACAAAAGCAGTTGAAAATTTTGGTAATAATTGTTATTTTGCTTATTTCTCTTTTCCTCTATCAGCTTTTGTTTTAGATATTTTGTATTATTTATTTTATGATTCAATTTTCTATCTTTTATTGACTTATTAACTGTTTCTTTTAGTTTATTATTTCAGCAGTTGGCTTAGTGATATTATACCCTTTGTGTATAGTGTTTTATGTTACATTTACCCTTGAGATAAAAATATGAATCCTTTGCTTATCACTGTCATCTGCCACATTAATAGGTTATCAGAGAAAAGTCATATGATTTTCTTAATAGGTATAGAAAATGAATTTGATACAATTCAACAACCATTCATACTAAGCTCTTGTTATAAAATAAATAGGTATGTACTATCTCAATATGATATAGACTATCTATTAAAAATATATATAGTATGTATTATGTTTAAGAAAAGCATTTTCAATGCTTTCTTTATGAAATAGGAATGTGACAAAGAGACTGGCTGTCATCACTTATATTCAACATTGTGTAGGAGATCGCTCCAGCACTATAAACAAGATATAGAAATAAAAAGTACAAAATTTACATGGAGAAATAATGCTCTCATTTTTAGGCAACATAATTGTGTTAATAGAAAACTCAAAATTGCTTACATATACATTATTAGAATTAAAAAATAAATTTACTAAGACTCTTTCATACAACATTAATTAAGGCATCAACAGATATTTTTATGTGTTAAGAATTTATAAAATTAGATTAAAATATATCATTATGACATCAAAATATTAAACTCATTTTTATAAAGTTAGGAAGATACTTGCTTGACCACTAAACAAAACACTATAAAATATTACTGACAAAAGTTGAAGATGCTATAAATAAATAGAAGTGTTTAAGATGTTACTTCTTTGTAAAATTACCTATAAAGTCAACGAAATGTAAAAAAAAAATTCTACCAAATTTATCTTGAGAATATGGATAAGCTGATTCTAATATTTGAATGGAAATGTGAAGTGCTGAGAATATCCAAGGTAATCTTAAAGCAGAAGCTGATGGAACAACATACTCTATTGTATAGCAATCCATATTGTTATATAAAGCTACAACTATTAAGGCAGTGTGGTATTGGCATGTGACTCGACTAAGAGAATCCAAAAACAGAACTATGCATTTATGGATGCTGGATTTGTGTCAAGAGCAGCACTTTGATACAATGGAAAAGAAGACCCTTTTTAAAATAACAGTGCAGTGTCAATTGCATATCTCATAATAAAATCATGTTTATGTGGATGTGGGTCTAAATATGAAAGCCAAAGCCAGAGCATTTTTAGACATCATGTAGAATATCTTCATGACTTTGGGGTGGGAAAAGATTTCTGGAACAAGATACAAACAGCACTATTTAGGAAAAGACTAATAGATTGGGCTACATTAGAATTAAGAACTTGATGGTTCAACACCTGTAGCACAGTGGTTATGGTGCCAGCCACATACACCAAGGCTGACAGGTTCAAACCTGACCCGGGCCAGCTAAAACAACAATGACAACTGCAACAAAAAATGCAGTGGCAGGTACCTGTAGTCCCAGCTACTTGGGAGGCTGAGGCAAGAGAATCACTTTAGCCCAAGAGTTTGAGGTTGCTATGAGCTGTGCTGTGATGCCATGGCACTCTACCAAGGGCGACGTAGTGAGACTCTGTCTCAAAAAAAAAAAAAATTAGGAACTTTTATTTATCCAAAATACTGTAAAGAGCATAAAAATACAAGTCAGAGAGTAGAAGATTTTGTCAATACATGTAACCAACAAATGACTCATATCCAAATGATATAAAAACTTTCTATAAATCAATATGAAAAAGACAGACATACAAATAAAAGAAGGGCAAGTGAGTGGGATAGATCTCTCACTAAAAAGGCAAATGCCTGTGATATGACTCCCATTAGTAATTAGAGAAACAAGTTTAAAACATAATGAGCTATCACCACACACCTCCTAAAGTGGCAAAATTATAACAACCACCACAAAGAAAATGAGATACTAACAATGTCAAATACACTTGATATGCAACAACTATACCTGCTTACTCATACCCTGATTTATGATAGTTTTGAAAAAAAGATAGGCATGACTCACTCAATTTGTGCTTTCACTACCATTCAGCCATTGCACTCTAGGTATGTATAAATAGAAATGTGGATACACTGCACAAAAACGTATGTACAAGTATGTCACAGCATTATTATTTGTAATAGCCCCAAATTTGTCCATCAACAACAGAATACATAAAATGCGAATCTTATGCAGTTACAAAAAGGAATAAAAGGAATTCAGACACAAAAGAATATATATAATATCAGTTCATTTAGTAAGAGTTCAAAAACCAAGTGAAACCACTCTGTTGTGTTAGAAATTAGAATTTTGTTACCTCTAGGCTAGGCACCTATAGCTCAACCGGCTAAGGTGCCAGCCATGTACACCTAAGGTGGCGGGTTTGAATCCCCAGCCCGGACCCGCCAAACAACAATGACAGCTGCAACCAAAAAATAGCCGGGCGTTGTGGCGGGTGCCTGTGGTCCCAGCTACTTGGGAGGCGGAGGCAGGAGACTCGCTTGAGCCCAGGACTTGGAGGTTGCTGTGAGCTGTAATGCCATGGCACTCTACCCAGGGGGACAGCTTGAGGCTCTGTCTCAA
>CAUYTI010079228.1:0-62154 GCA_963575145.1 Galago senegalensis | reverse complement strand
TCTGCCCAGGGGGATAGCTTGAGGCTCTGTCTCAAAAAAAAAAAAAAAGAATTAATGTACACAATTATGATCTAATAAACAACAAATTTTTAAAAAAAATAAAAAAAAATAAAAAAAAAAAGCAGGAGGAATCACACTACTGGACATCAGATTATACCATAAATTGATAGTGATCAAAACAGCATGGTACTGGCACAAAAACAGAGAGGTAGATGTATGGAACAGAATAGAGAACCAAGAGATGAACCCAGCTACTTAAAATTATTTGATCTTTGACAAGCCAATTAAAAACATTCAGTGGGGAAAAGATTCCCTATTTAACAAATGATACTGGATGAACTGGTAGGTGACCTGTAGAAGACTGAAACTGGACCCACACCTCTCACCATTAACTAAGACAGACTCTCACTGGATTAAAGATGTAAACTTAAGACATGAAACTATAAAAATACTAGAAGAAAGTATGGGGAAAACTCTTGAAGAAATCAGCCTGGGAAAATATGTTATGAGGAGGACCCCCCAGGCAATTGAAGCAGCATGAAAAATACACTACTAGGACCTGATCAAACTAGAAAGCTTCTGCACAGCCAAGAACACAATAAGTAAAGCAAACAGACAGCCCTCAGAATGGGAGAAGATATTTGCAAGTTATGTCTTGGACAAAGGTTTAATAACTAGAATCCACAGAGAACTCAAATGTATTAGCAAGAAAAAACAAGTGATCCCATCTTGGGTGGGCAAGAGACTTGAAGAGAAACTTCTCTGAAGAAAACAGGTACATGGCCTACAGACACATGAAAAAATGCTCATCATCCTTAATCATCAAAGATATGTAAATCAAAACTACTTTGAGATATTATCTAACTCCAGTAAGATTAGCTCAGATCACAAAATCCCAAAATCAGAGATGTTTGTGTGGATGTGGAGAAAAGGGAACACTTCTGCATTGCTGGTGGGAATGCAAACTAATACGTTCCTTTTGGAAAGATGTTTGGAGAACACTTAGAGATCTAAAAATAGACCTGCCATTTGATCCTACAATCCCTCTACTAGGTATATATCCAGAAGACCAAAAATCACATTATAACAAAGATGTATGTACTAGAATGTTTATTAAAGCACAGATGATATTTGGCATTACAATAGTAATAATTTTAACATCTCCTTTTTTCATTTCTGACTGAGCTTATTGGGGTCTTTTTACTTCTTTTCCTGGTTAATCTAGCAAAAGGTCTATTGGGATTTTTATGTTTTTGACACTTTTTTGTTTTGTTGATCCTTGGGGGGGGTTATTCTATTTCATTTAGTTCTGTTCTGAGCTTTGTTATTTCTTTTCTTCTGCTAGTTTGAGTTTACTTTGTTCTTCCTATTCTAATTCCTTGAGATCTGGTATTAGATTGTCAGTTTGTCATCTTTCTGTCCTTTTGATATAGATGTTTAAGGCTATGAATTTTCCCCTTGGGGAACAAGACATTCACATCTGGATTTCTTCATCTACAATGTGGGGATGATATCACCTTCATTTTTTATCAGACAAGTGCACACTGAAATAAAATGAAAACACCATGTTCTCCAGTTAGATTATCAAAGATTTTTTTAAATTTCAGGTTAATATAAGAGTACAAACAATTATATTACATTGTTTGTGTTTGTTAGGTAGACTCCAAATGTAGCTGAGCCCTTCAGCCGGGAGGTGTGCCATATATTCCTACATTTTACCCAATAGTTAAGAGCTTACCAACCCTCTTCCCCATACCTCTTGCTTCCCTTCTTGAATTTATTTGTGTTTTTCTCTCATGTGGGAAGGTAGTTGCTCATCTGAAGTTTCATATCAGTATATCAAAGATTTTTAATGGCAACACCCAGTGCTTCTCCAGCTGTGTAAACTTGTGTAATATTGCTGAAAAAATAAATTGCTGAATACACATCAATACCAAAAAATGATAAAATACAAGATAGCAAGGGAAGAAAAGACAAAAGAACAAGATTAACAGAAAACAACTAACAAAATGTCAACATACCAACAAGCTGGATTACTTAGGAGAAATGGATAAACTCTGAGAAATTCATAGCCCAGTAAGACTAAATAATAAGGCAATAAAAAGTTTGAACAGACTTCTAAAGTAAGGGGACTGAATAAGTAATTAAAAATCTCACTACAGGCTGGGTGCCTGTAGCTCAGCAGTGAGGGCGCCAGCCACATACACCAGAGCTGTATATGGGCCTGCCAAACAACAATGACAACTACAACCAAAAAATAGCCAAGCATTGTGACAGGCACTGGTAGTCCAGCTACTTAGGAGGCTGAGGAAAGAGAATCACTTAAACCCAGGAGTTTGAGGTTGCTGTGAGCTGTAACACCACGGCACTTTAACAAGGGCAACATAGTGAGACTATGTCTCAACAAAAAAAAGAAAAAAAAACTCACTCCAAGAAAAGCTTAGGATTAGACAGCTTTACTAGTGAATCTATCAACAATTTAAAGAAAAATTAATGCCAATGTTTCTCAAACTTTTCAAACAACTGAGGAGGAGTGAGCACTTCCAAACTCATGAGATCAGCATAACTCTGATATTAAAGCTAAACAAAGACATCAAAGAAAAAAGTTACAGCCCAATACCCCTGATGAATATAGATATAAAAGTTCTCAACAAAATACTAGTAAAGAGAATCTAATAGCAAATCAAAAGTATCATACCCCATGACCAACTAGGATTTATTCCTGGGATGAAAGGATGATAGTTCAACAAGTAAAAATCAATTAATGTAATACACCCTAATAACCTTAATAGAACACAGAATAAAAATTATGTGATCATCTCAATAGATTCAGAAACAACATTTGACAAAATTCAACACTCATGCTAAAAATTCTCAGTGAACTAGAAATAGGAAGTATTAATTGAACATAATAAAAGGCATATATGAAAACCCATAGCTAATATCATACTCAACAGTGAAAAGTTAAAAAATTTTCCACTATGATCAAATATAAAACAGGGATACCCACTCTTGCTACTTTCAACATGGTAGCAGAAGCAATTAGGCAAGAAAAAGAAATTAAAAGGCCTCAAAACAGAAAAAAGGAAGTATGATTTGATATATAGGAAATCCTAAAGAATAAACAAAAAAAATCTGTTAGAATTAAATTTAAAAATTAGTAAAGTTTTAGGATACAAAATCAACATACAAAAATCAGTGGCATTTACATACACTAATGATGAACTACCTGAAAAAGGAATTATTTTAAATCTCATTTACAATAACATCAAAACAAATCAAAAACTTAACTAAGGAGATGAACTATTTGAATACTGAAAACTATAAAACATTGAGGAAAAAATGTCACAAATAAGTGGAAAGATATCCTACGTTCCTGGAGTAGAACACTTAATATTGTTAAATATCTGTACTATTGAGAGTGATCTACAGATTCAATGCAATCTTCATCAAATATCCAATGACATTTTTCAAACAGAAAACATCATAAAGTTCCTGTAGAAGCCCAAACATCTATAAATATCTAAAACAATCCTGAAAAAGAAGAACATAACTGGAGGTATCACACTTTCTGATTCAAAATGTATTACAAGTAACCACAAAAGATGGTACTGGCATAAAGACAGACATATAAAACAGTGGAAATGAACAGAGCCCAGAAATAAACCCATGTACCTATGCTCAACTGCGGTTTGATAAGAGTGCAAAAAAAAAAAAAAAAAAAAAACACAATGAGGAAAAGATAATCACTTCAATAGTGTTGAGAAAATTGGATACCCATATTCAAAAGAACAAAATTGAACCCTATTGTCATACCTTACATAAAAATCAACTCAATATAAATTAAAGACTTAAATATAAGACCTGAAATTATAAAACTTCTACAAAAAAACATAATGGAAAAGCTTCATGACTTTTATCTGGTCAATGATTCCTTGAATATCATCCCAAAAGCACAATCAACACAAAAAAGAAAAAAGTAAAAAAAAAAAGATTTCATCAAACTAAAAAGCTTTTGCACAGCAAAGAAAACAATTAACAGAGTAAAGACACAACTTATGTAATGGGAGAAAATATTTGCAAACCATAAATGTGATAAAGAGATAATATTTAAAATATATAAAGATACCAAACAACTCAATAGTAATAAAACAAATAACCCTATTCAAAATGGACAAAGGGCTTGAGTATGCATTCCTCCAAAGAGGATACACAAATGGTCAATGGGTATGTGAAAAAAAAAGTGTTCAACATCACTAATTATCAGGGAAACGCAAATCAAAACAACAATTAGGTATCACTCACATTTGTTAGGATGGTTTTATCAAAAAACAAAGATAATAAGTATTAGTGAGGATATGAAGAAATTGGAGCCCTTGAACACTGTTGGTGGAAATTCAAAATAGTATAGTAACTAAGTACATAGTTCTGAGAGTCCACAAATGATTGAAAATAGAACTATGATAATATTCAGCCATTCCACTTTTAGTGGGATTTCAATATCCAAAAGAATTGAAATCAGTTATGTCAAAGAGAAATCTTCACTTCTATGTTTATTGCAGCACTATCCACAATAGCCTCAACATGGAAACAACTTAAATGTCATCTAGTAAAGAAACGTTGTTGAATTGATAAAGAAAATGTGGTATAGACATACAATATAGTCTTTCCTTTTGCTACTGTGGCCGGAGCCATGAGTATGCTCAGGCTTCAGAAGAGGCTTGCCTCTAGTGTCCTCCGTTGTGGCAAAAAGAAGGTCTGGTTGGACCCCACTGAGACTAACGAAATCGCCAATGCCAACTCCCGCCAGCAGATCCGGAAGCTGATCAAAGATGGGTTGATCATCCGCAAGCCTGTGACTGTCCATTCCCGAGGTCGATGCCGGAAAAACACCTTGGCCCGCTGGAAGGGCAGGCATATGGGCATAGGTAAGCGGAAGGGTACAGCCAAAGCGAGAATGCCTGAGAAGGTAACGTGGAGGAGGAGAATGAGGATTCTGCGCTGGCTGCTGAGAAGATACAGAGAATCTAAGAAGATTGATCTCCACATGTATCACAGCCTGTATCTGAAGGTGAAGGGGAATGTGTTCAAAAACAAGCGGATTCTCATGGAACACATCCATAAGCTGAAGGCAGACAAGGCTCACAAGAAGCTCCTGGCTGACCAGGCTGAGGCCCGCAGGTCAAAGACCAAGGAAGCACGCAAGCGTCGTGAAGAGCGCCTCCAGGCCAAGAAGGAGGAGATCATCAAGACTCTGTCCAAAGAGGAAGAGACCAAGAAGTAGAACGCCCCCCCCCTTGTCTGTACATACTGGCCTCCATGACTGACGATCAATCATTCAAATAAAATAAGCCTTTATCTGAAAAAAAAAAAAAAAGAAGACATACAATATAATGCTTTAGCTTTTAGAAAGAAGGAAATTTTGCAATGTGGGTTACCATGGGTGAATCCTGAGAACATGTGGTAAGTGAATGAAGTCAGTCACAGAAACACAAAAACTGCATGATTCCGCTTACACGAGGTATCTAAAGTAGTCAAATTCACAGACTCAAAGAGTAGAATGGTGGTTTGCAGGACAAGGGGAAGAAGAAATGGCGAGTTATAAATCAATAGGCATAAAGGTTCAGTCAAACGAGATGAATAAACTCTACAGATCTACCGTAGAACACTATATCCACAGTCAACAATGATGTATTATACTCTTAAAAAAATTGTTAAGAGAGTAGAACTTAAGTCACATCTCTCACAACAATACAATACAAAGGTAAAGAGAAAATCTTGAAAGGAGCAAGAGAAAAATAACACATCACATAACAGGGAGCCTCAATAAGATTAATAATTGACTTAACATGAGAAACACTGAAATGCAGAGGGGAACAGGATGACATTCAAAGTGTATTAAAAAAAACTACAAACCAATAATCCAACTTTCACTGCCTGTCAAAAGTGAAGGTGAAATAAAGCCATAAATATTATTTAAAAGACTGAGATAATTTATTGCTAGTAAACTTGACTTACAAGAGATCGTCAAGGAAATTCTTCAAGCTGAATCAGTAAAAGAAAAAGAAATCTGCCTGAAGAATTTCCTGAATCAGCCTGAAGAATTTCCTTAATTATCTCTTGTAAGTCAAGTTTATTAGCTTGTTTAAAACAATAAAATTAATTTTTTTTGTTTTAAAACTAAAGCACAAATCAAGAAAATGAAACCTCCATCAGAGGGACAATGTAATAATCATCTAAATTCAACCTTTTGCAGATGTTTCAGGTCTAACTAAAATTTACCTTTTAGTTGCCAGATAATAATGTACATAAAACATATTACATGTGGCTTAATCAGCTAAGGCACCAGCCACATACACCTACGGTGGCGGGTTCAAATCCAGCCTGGGCCTGCCAAACAACAATGACAGCTGCAACCAAAAAATAGCCGGGTGTTGTGGCGAGCGCCTGTAGTCCCAGCTACTTGGGATGCAGAAGCAGGAGACTCGCTTGAGCCCAGGAGTTGGAGGTTTCTATGAGCTGTGATGCCATGGAACTCTACCCAGGGGGATAGCTTGAGGCTCTGTCTCAAAAAAAAAAGAAAAAGAAAACATATTATATCATAAAACATTATTATATCAGAACATAAGAAGATGAAAGTTCAGACTTTTAGGAAGATGCAGGAATGTTTAAAAAGTATGTATTATCCATTTCAGATGTCAACTGCACCAGGTAGTCTCTGCTTAGTCTCTGCTCATTGTTAATAACTGAGCCTGAATTCTGATATTTAATTTAAAAGAATGTAGGCTCGGCACCCATAGCTCAGTGAGTAGGGCACCAGCCACATACACTGAAGCTGGCAGGTTCAAGCCCTGCCTGGGCCTGCTAAACAACAATGACAACTGCAACAAAAAAATAGCCGGCCATTGTGGTAGGCACCTGTAGTCCCAGCTACTCAGGAGACTGAGGAAAGAGAATTGCTTCAGCCCAAGAGTTTGAGGTTGCTGTGAGCTGTGACGCCATGGGACTCCACCCTGGGTGACATAGTGAGACTCTGTCTCAAAAAAATAAAATAAAAAACAAAAGAGCATGTAAGTGGTATACTACAAACATATGGGCTATACTATTCTATTTATAGGCTACTGTTCACTGCAACTTTCAACATTATGAGTAAAAGAATACTGTATCTCAGCCAGGAGACTTCTAGATTTCAGAGAACCGTACTGTTTTTTCCCATTATGACCAGTATGGTCCACCTTGGGATGGTACATCTTGCTTCCAAACCTTTATTATTAATTGTAGCAAATTTGCAGGCTTTCAATTTGCACTTGCTCAAAGCATAGCATTTTATGAACTGACCAATTTTCAAGTGTTACCTGCAAAAAAGTTAACATCTATACAATACATACTATAGAAACATGGTTGTCTGCTTTACCTATTAACCAAGGATAAATTATTTCTCAGTCTCTCTTTTGAACACTGTTTCTCTTCTGTTTGCATCTATTTTCTCTTTTGTGATAATAGGCAATAAATAAAGCATTTTAAAGAACTTTTGGTGGGAAATAACACTTCCTGATAGAGTCTTATTTGAAAAAAGCTTTTACTATTGATCTTAGACAGAATACTTTCTTTATTGTGTCACTTAGAAGTCCTCAGTAGCAGCATTTATGGTATTTTATTGACTTTCACTTATTCATGTTAGATACACAGAGTCAATATCCTTTTCTACATTAACTAAAATGGGTAGCAATAAAATTCAAAACATTTTATAACAGGTACGACATAGCTTTGAACTAGTCCATTGAAATAAGAAAAATGTAAAACACAAAGTTCATTCAGAGTCCAAAAGATAAGAGGAACGGCCTAAAATAGTTTGGAAAACATGAGGGGTGGAGAGTAAGATCATTTTAATTATGGTCTATAAAGACAGTAAGGTATTTTGTTCACAGAGCTAAACAGAGGGTTGAATATCATCAACCAGAACATGTGATTAGTCAATTTCCTACAGCCAAAAGATAGACACACACTTGCCAGGACAGCTACTTTAACTAAACCCTGAGAAAACAGACTAAGAAGGCATAGAGAAAATTGTCTTACACCTCAAAAAATCAAAAACAAATAAAATAAGTCAGCACTGAATTTAACCAGATTAGCAACAAATACCAGAGTTGCAAGGATCAATGTCTGCTGAGTAGGAAAAAAAAAAAAAGTAGTAAAAACATTACCTAGATGGAATTTGTTATTATTTTAAATATGTTCTATGTGAAATGTGTAAGAAGTGACTGGACTTATGATTGGATAGCAACTCCATTTGGTTCTGAAATCTCCTTATCCAGGAAGAAAGCTCACTGACCTTTTGTCCTGGAGTAGATAGAGAAATCAATAACAAGTAACACAAATAAAGCTGTGAATCAAGGCACAGTCTTGAAAGTAGGACCTCCCCACTTTTCCCTTTGGAAAATTAGCTGCAAGCCATGAACTATGTGCTACAATCAAGATAGAAAACTTAGCCTGAAAACTCCTGTTTTAACTTCTTCTACTGGCAAGTGGAAGGAAAAGCACAGAGTAAAGCATGAATATGTGATCACCCCAAAGCGCCTTCTATTTGTGTGTAGGTATCACAGTATACCTGTAAGTTGGGGTTACTGAGTTTTTTTTTTTAATTTTGGGTTAATATAAGGGTACATACCATTAGGTTACATTCTTTGTGGGTTTTTTGGTAAAGTCCAAGTTGCAGTTGAGCCCTTCACCCAAGAGGTGTACCATATGCCCCATATACCCTTACTTTGTACCTGTTAGGTGAGAGCTTACCAAACCACATTCCCCCTCCCCACTTCTTGAATTTAACTGTGTTTGTTTTTTTGTATGGGCTTGTAGTTGCTCATCTACTAGTTTCATATTAGCATTGAGTACATTGAATGCTTGCTTTTCCATTCTTATTATATCTTACTCAGGAAAATGTTCTCCAAATCCATCCTGGTAAATACAAAAGATATAAAATCTCCACTTTTCTTTATGGCTGAATAGTACCCCACAGTACACATATACTACAGTCTATTAATCCATTCATGGGTTGATGGGCACTTGGGTTGTTTCCACATCTTTGCAATTGGGAAAAAAATATGGAACTCTTCACAAATTTGTGTGTCATCCTTGCCCTGGGGCTACCCTAATCTTCTCTGTATTGTTCCAATTTTAGTGTCTGTGCTTGGTTTGGGATTGTCTGTTTTATGATGTGCCAGACAATGCATAGTGTCTCTTGGCAAAGAGCTAAAGAACAAGTCAGTGGTGTTTGTGGTGCTGAAGAGGCCTAGGGAAAAATTATAAATACAGAGACAAACTAAGAGCATTGGTCCTTTTTCTGAAACAGCAGTATTATGTAGGCACAATCAATAACAATGAAAATGCATAGCCAACCTTTAAAGAATATATTCTGCCTCTAGACTTGGAAATACAGCTTTTATGCAAGATTCCATCAGGCATTCCAGTAGGCAACCTGAGATTCAGAATCTTCCAGTTTTGTGTTTGACTAAAAGGACTCAAAGAAAAAGGATAATTTTCCTCCACCCATTTCTACATAGATTTCCTCCAATTTTTTATCCAAAATTAAATGAAGAAATGCACATATACATAATATAGTGGAATATCCTTAGATTTAAAATGTATGATTAAGAGTTTTTTTCTACACATATAGACACACACGCACATACACATGATAATCCCTTAAATTGTCTAGAATAGCATAATCTATAATAACATTTCCTTCACAATTTGTACTTGCTCTTTTTATATGGAAATGCTAATATTTCAAACACTTTACAATATCACATATTATTCTAACAACAAAATGCTGTAAAATCTTGCCTACTGGGTAAAATAAATACTGTCCTGGAAGTGGGCATGAGCCCTAAAAGCCCTGATTTCAGCATTATAGAGAATATCCCAGGGTTACAAAGTTTATTCAACATATGTAAATCTATAAATATAATGCACCACATAAATAAAGTAAAAAACAAAGACTATATGATTCTATCAATTGATGCAGAAAAAGCTTTTGATAATATCCAGCATTCTTCATTATTAGAACACTTCAGAAAATAGGTTTAGATGGGACATTTCTTAAACTGATAGAGGCCAGCTACAGCAAACCCACAACCAATATCATTTTTTTTTTCTTTGAGACAGAGTATCACTACGTCACCCTTGGTAGAGTGCTATGGCATCACAACTCACAGCAGCCCTAAACTCTTGGGCTTAAGTGATTCTCTTGCCCCAGCTTCCCAAGTAGCTGGGACTATAAGCTCTCACCACAATGCCTGGTTATTTTTGTTATTGTTGTTGTTTTAGCTGGTCCAGGCTGAGTTCAAACCGGCCACCCTTGATGTATGTGGCTGGCACCCTGCTGACTGGGCTACAGGCACCGCTACCAATATCAAATTAAATGGAGTAAAAGTAAAAACATTTCTACTCAGATCTGGAACTAGACAAGGATACCCATTGTCACACTGCTATTTAACATAGCACTGAAAGTCTTTAGCCATCACAATCAGGCAAGAGAAAGGGATCAAGAGTATTCAAATGGGATCAGTGAAGATCAAACTCTCACTCTTCACACATGACATGACCTTATATCTGGAAAACTCCAGGGACTCAACTACAAAGTGCTTAGAAGTGAACAAGGAATATACCAGTGTCTCGGGATACAAAATCAGTACTTATAAATCAGTAGCTTTTATATATACCAACTATAGTTAAGCAAAAAATATAGTCAAGGACTCTATTCCTTTTACAATAATGCCAAAGAAGATGAACTACCTGAGAATTTATCTAACAAAGGAAGTGAAAGACCTCTATAATGAGAATTATGAAACCCTGAGAAAAGAAATAGCAGAAGATATTTTAAAAATGAAAAAATGCTCTTGGCTGGGAAGAATCAACATTGTTAAAATGTCCATACTACCCAAAGCAATCTACAGACTTAATGCAATCCCTATCAAAGCACCAATGTCATACTTTGAAGAATTTGAAAAATAGTACTTCTTTTTATATGGAATCAGAAAAAACCTCAAATAGCCAATATATTAGAAATAAAAACAAATCTGGAGGCATCACATTACCAGACTTCAGGTTATACTACAAATCTATAGTGATCAAAACAGCATAGTACTGGCACAAAAACAGAGATACAGACATATGGAATAGAAGAAAGAATCTAGAGATGAACCCAGCCACATATCATCATTTGATCTTTGATAAGCCTAAAAAAAACATACATTGCAGAAAAGATTCCCTATTTAACAAAAGATGCTGGGAGAACTAGTTAACCATAGAAGACTGAAACTGGACCCTCACCTTTCACCACTAACAAAAATTGATTTTCATTGGATAAAATATTTAAATTTAAGACATGATACTATAAAAATAGTAAAAGAGAGTGCAGGGAAAATGCTTAAAGATATTGGCCTGAGAAAATATTTTATGAAGAGTATGCTCCTGGCAATTGAAGCAACACTAAAAATATATTACTGGAATTTGATCAAACTAAAAAGCTTCTGCACAGCTAAGGTCACTGCAAGTAAAGCAAACAGACAGCCTTCAGAATGGGAGAACACTTTTGCAGGTTATGATTTCAACAAAGGTCTGATAACTAGAATATAAGGAGAACTCAAATTAATCAATAAGAAAAGAACAAACAACCCCATTCTTTGTGGGCAAGAGACTTGAACAGAAACTTCTCTGAAGATGACACATGAATGGCCAACAAACACATGAAATAATGCTCATCATATTTAATCATCAGAGAAATGCAAATCAAAACTCAATAATTTGAGATATTATATAATTCCAGGAGGATTACCCAACATCACAAAAATCCCAAAACTGCAGATGTTGACATGGATGTGAAGAGAAAGGAACACTTACACACGAATGGTGGGATTGCAAACTAATACAGCTTTTTTGGAAAGAAGTATGGAGAATTCTCAAGGAACTAAAAGTTGACCTACCATTTGATCCTGCAATTCCATTACTATGTATTTACCCAGAAGAACAAAACTAATTTAACAAAAAAGACATTTGTACCAGAATGTTTATTATAGCCCAGTTTATAACTGCCAAGTTGTGGAAGCAACTCAAAGGCCCATCAACCCATGAATGGATTAACAAATTGTGGTATATGTACACCACAGAACACTATGTAGCCATAAAAAAGATGGAGATTTTACATCATCTTTTGTGTTTACCTGGATGGAGCTAGAATACGTCCTTTTTTTTTTTTTTTTTTTTTTTAGAGACAGAGTCCTACTTTATCACCCTCAGTAAAGTGCCGTGTCATCACAACTCACTGCAACCTCCAGCTCTTGGGCTTAGGCGATTCTCTTGCCTCAGCCTCCTGAGTAGCTGGGACTACAGGCACCCACCACAACAACACCCAGCTATTTTTTTTGTTGCAGTTTGGCCGGGACCAGGTTCGAACCTGCCACCCTCATTATATGGGACTGGTGCCCTACTCACTGAGCCATAGGCACCACCCTGGAACACATTCTTCATAGTAAAGCATCTCAAGAATAGGAAAAAAAATATTCGATGTATTCAATACTATTATGAAACCAATATATGATCACTTATACATTCATAGGAATGATAAAACACAAATATATTCCATAAAGGAGGGGGAAGAGGGGAGGGAAGGGAGGAGGATGAGTGGAGGGAGGGTATTTGGTGGAATCTCACCTAATGGGCACAATGCAAGGGTACATTTCAAAAGAACTAAGAGTATATTATAAATGTCTTACCACAAAAAAGAAGTAAATGAGGTGATGGTTATGTTAATCAGTTTGATTTAAGCATTCCACATTGTATATCAAATCATCACATTGTACCCCATAAATGTATACAGTTATGATTTAATAAAAATTAAGAAAAAGAAAAATAAATAAAAACTTCCCAAGACTAGAATGTTAGGATGATCTCACCCTTCAAAACCTCAAGATGAGCATCCAAGAAGTGGAGATGGAAATGACAGTGTTGGTGTTTGCTGGGCTTTCAAGGCCATCAAACTCACTGATCCCCTGGTATTGGTCTTGGGACACAGTGAGAGGGAGCTGTCTGTCAACATACAGGTACACATTAACTTCACAATGACAGGAAATTACTATAATTTTTAAATCAGCATTTTTTAGACACATCTTATGTATCTTGCACTGTGCTAAAAATTTTATGCCATCTAATCTTTATGTCAATCTTACATCCTAAATACTAGGTTTATCCTCATTTTAAATATTGAAAAATCTAACTATAATTATTTCAAGAAGCTTGCTCAAGATCTCCTACAAGTTCTACATAACTTCTTTTCCATATTTCTTACCCTATATAAGCTGCCTCAAAAATATGTTTTAGGATCACATCAAAAGAAGTGGGCTACTGACAGGCTAATCACACTACTTGTAAAACAAGATCATTTCTGGATTAGTACCATCTGCACTGTGGAGTGTGTGAGTACTGGAATAGCACCCGCAAATTCACAACTTTCCTCGGACCCAGTGCTGATTCTCTCTAGGAGAATCCTGAAAGCTGAAAGCTGACACTAAGGAAGATAAGTCCTTCACTTTCCTTTTGTCTTTTCCAGAAACCTGGACTTTGTGCACGCTCCTTGGCAAGAAACAGAGGGAAAGAGAGGCAGGGAAAATATTCTCTGTGAAAAGAAATAGAAGATAGTGTGTCAAAAATAGAAAAGGACACACTTACCCTTCCTATAAGTATTTATTACATCTTGGAGCAAAAATAGATTAGTAGTTGGAAAATTATCAATAAGATTTAAGTCTCATTTTAAGGTGTACATTGGTACCCATACCTTCCATAATTGATGGAAAGCCATTGTTTATCTCTGGCCATTCCCCAGCACAGGCTATGACTAGAGGAAAATTGCACTGTGTTGGGCCCCAGTTTTGACCTTAGTAATCATCCTAATAGCCCTCTAATGTGGTGTGTTACAGGAATCTCTCTTCCTCAAACAGTACCTCCAAACTTCTCTCCCCACACTTCATACCCATGCAGTGTGCTTCCAGACCAGAGCTGTCCAAGAGAAATCTCTGCAATGACAAAGATGTTCTATAGCTGTGTTACCCAATACGGTAGTCGCTAACCACGAGTGTAGTTACTAAACACTCAAAGTGTGTCTAGGGGGACAAGAAAACTGACTTTTGAATTATATTTAATTTTAATTAATTTAGATTTACATAGTCACATATGACTAGTGGCTACCTTATTAGACAGCACAGCCAAGATTACCTTGTTCCATGGATTTAGCTAGAATACTCAGATAAGATCAATCAATTTGAGGGAACTATGGTATGGAGCTTAAAAATATGGGCTTTGCTGTCATATTACTTGATAGACATGTGACCTTAAGACAATTATGGAAACTCTTTAATTTCCAGTCCTATCATCTGAAAAATAGAGTATGTAAAAGTTCCTTTCTTATATAACATGTTGAGAACTAGATGAAACAATATAGATGCTATGGTTTGGATATTTATCCCCACCCTTCTCATGTTGAAATTTGATTCCCAATGTTGAAGGTGGGGCCTAAGGGGAGGTGTTTGGCTTATGGAGGCAGATCCCTCATGAACAGGTTAATGCCCTCCTTGGAGATGAGTGAATTCTCACCCTATTAATTCCCCCAAGAGTTGATTGTTAAAGAGCCCAGCATCTCCCTGCCTCTCTTTCCTCCTCTTTCACCATGCGGATCTCTGCACAAACCAGCTCCCCTTCCCCTTCTGCCATGAGAGGAAGCAGCCAGAGGCCCTCACCAGTTGTAGATGCCCAATCTTGAGCCATCCAACCATCAAAATCACAAGTCAAATCAACCTTTTCCTCCATGAATGCCCAGCCTCAGATACTCCTTTACAGCAACACTAAACAGACTAACACAGCAGTAAAGCACTTGGCAAACAAGCTGACACATAAGACACACAAAATAAGTGTCTAATTGTAGCAGTAATGACAGTGATAGCGGTAGCTTATTGATCCAGATAAAAGATGAGGACCAAGGCACATACATTGCAAAAGATAATGGAAGGATTTTTTTCTTGCTATTTTGAAGTACCTGAGTGCTCTTTCATTTCTTCGTTGGCATAGCTGTGTATGAGTTGACTGAGTGTAATTAAAATTGGGTTAGTACCTAGTCATTAAACACTAGAGAAAACTTTGCCATTGACCAACCCTCCCTTATGAAACAGTCTTTTTTTAGAAACTACATGTCTGATTTTACCAACTTGAAGAAAATCCACATTTAAAAATTAAACCATTTCAGAAATAACTAGGCTGGTGCTGAGAATAAATAGGCAGACTTGGGACTGATATTTCTGTTCATTGCCGATATTCTGTTCACCTTGGGCTTCATTATTTATGTGTCCTGACAATCTGCACCATGTCTCTGCCATGTCTCCTTCCTTAACACTATATGTAAACATACCGAGGGAAATTATTACTTTTTAAATTTCAGATCAATATGAGGGTACATGCAATTAATAAGGTTACATAGTTTGCATGTGTAAGATTAAAGTCTGAGTCGTAGCTGTGTCCTTCCCCCAGAAAGTGTGCCATATACACACTTTGCATTGGAACTTAACAAACACCGTCTTCTCTCCCACACTTGAACTTAATTGAGTTTTTCTCTCATGTGAGCCTATTGTTAACCTCACAGTTTCCATTTAGTGCTCAGTATATGTGATGCTTGTTTTTCCATTCTTGTATTACTTCACTTAGGAGAATATTCTCCAAATTTGCCCAGGTGGTAATATTCTCCTTTTGGGTGAAAAAAATAAAAAATTGTGAAAGAATTTTCCTTTCATTCACTTCCAAGCTGAAAAGTTTTTAAGTTGCTCAAACTCCTGCATACCAATTACATAATATTCAGATATTTTAGTACAAATAGTCTTATTAAGCAACATGAAATATTTGTAGCCAGGGCTTTGATCAAGAGTGCCAGCTTTTTTAAAAAGAGCTCAACCTTTTTTATAAATTCATCTTAACATCTTATAATAATTGCATTTAAAGTGGCACATATAAAAAACATGATATTCGGCTCGGCGCCTATAGCTCAACCAGCTAAGGCGCCAGCCACGTACACCTAAGGTGGTGGGTTCGAATCCCCAGCCTGGACCCGCCAAACAACAATGACGGCTGCAACCAAAAAATAGCCGGGCATTGTGGAGGGCGCCTGTGGTCCCAGCTACTTGGGAGGCGGAGGCAGGAAGGAGACTCGCTTGAGCCCAGGAGTTGGAGGTTGCTGTGAGCTGTAATGCCACGGCACTCTACCCAGGGGGACAGCTTGAGGCTCTGTCTCAAAAAAAAAAAAAAATTCTTGGCTGATCCACTTTTTTCTTATTGACATGTTCTTCTTTGAGATATGCTCATACATTCAGTTATTTGTACTCCATGGTACAATTACCCTTTAGCTAAGAAGCTCAAGTTCTTGAACAGGTCTCTTCCAAGACCAGGCAGAAGCCAGAACAAAGTGTTCAGATGGTAGAATTTTTTATGAGATTTTCAAAGCTAACATATTTATTTATGAATGAAGGTTCTTCCAAATTATATAATCTTTAGACCCTAGAAAACCTGAATCTGTTCCTTTCATAGTAGTTCCTGTTTATAATAGTCCTAACCCACTTTATTTTTTAGCCTGGGAACTATTTTGTGATATCATATTGACTCAACATGAATATATTCTGTTAAGGTTTAATTTTTATAAAATTATCTAATTTTCTTTATATTGTAACTTCATAGAGACTTCTCAAGGTGCTTCCTGGTTACTTACTGTTTATGGAAACTTTAAAGCAGAGCTACAAACCTCAACTCAGGAGATGTCTAGCAAATAATTGCAACTTCCGTTAAGTGTTTTGTCAAACTCAGTTTATATATAATGTCTGTGGACCTAATTTTTGCAGGTCACCTTTAACATTGCCTTAAGAATGGGAAAAAAATCCTTTATTACAATCTGACTATAGCCAGCTTGTAGTCTCTCATCTCAAACTCTTAAACATTCTCTATTGTAATATTTTCCGAGCAAGCATATATATCAATGTATATAATAACCATGTTCACTATTTCTAAATCTGACTCTCAGATTAGGACTTCCTAAATATGTCATGTGTGCATACTGGCATGTCAACTTAATTTATCAGTATGTGTCTATCTGTCTGTCTGTCTGTCTGTCTATCCATCCATCCATCCATCTATCAATTTTAGAAACAAGGTCTTGCTCTGTTGCCCAGATACAGTGGTGTGATCAGAGCTCACTGCTGCTTCCAACTTCACTTCTGGGCTCAGGCGACCTTCCTGCCTCAGCCTCTGGAGTAGCTGGGACTACAGGTGGGTGACATCACACCTGGATACATTTTTTAAATTTTTTGGAGAGAACAGGTCTCCATATGCCCAGGCTGGTGTCAAACTTCTGGGCTTATGTCATCTTCTGCATTTCAGCTTCTCAAAGTGTTGGAATTACGGGCATGAACCACCATGCTGGGCTAGCAGGTATCTATTTACTTACACAGATTTCATACATCTCAAACAGAACAAAGTAGAGATCATTGTTTGTTTCAACAATGGTCAAACTAATCAGGATCGTTTAAACACATACTGTCATCTTTTCGTAGTTTAACAACTGTAATAACTGGAAGTTGTCTTTTGTATTATGGGAAAAACAGTTGAAAAGGGCACATCGATTAGAGTTGGGTGATGGTAAAGTGTCCGAAAGGAAGAAAAATAGTTGTCTTCCTACCATTGTGCCTATTTAAAATATGCTCAGGATCAAAATACTCTGAAATAGATATGTCAATTGGATTTGTTAGATAAGTAAATATTTAGTAAAATTAAAAGTTAGTGTGAGGACTAGAATTCACATTTAATTTATTCTTAGACCTATTTGAAAGGGAAGATGCTGTGTATATAATAGTTTGTAGTTTATAAAATATTTTCATATATATTGTTATTTATTGCTCATAATATTCTGCTATGTCAAAATTTTATTTTTTGCCAATTGGGATTAAAAGGGGTTATATAATTTTAAAATACTCGTGTTGATACAGGGTGAGTGGTGCCCCAGCCAACTCAGCAGAGTTGAGGGGAGGGCCTACTGTCTCTGCCCTGGGGTGTTGGTGAGGCAGCAGCCTCAGAGGACCCAACATGTTGGAGTGTAGGCCAGGAAGACTGTGGAATGCTACAGCAGCCACAGTGCTAATCAACTGCTGGGGGGGGTTGGCAGGGGACACCTCCAGGTTAACAACACAGGGAGTGCAGCAGGGTCTTAGCTGCCTCTGCCTCCCTCCCCTGGCACTTGCAACTGACCAGGAATGCCTCCAATTTCCAAGCCTCGTCAATTTCAGTAACTTTGCTAGACCTAGACAATTTCATGAATGGACTGTATCTATTCATTTATGCATTCATTCATCTTGCCCCAGCGGAAGAGACTGTATCCATTCATTTGTTACCAAGTCCTGCCCAAATGTAACTACAAAGGACCCATGCGACTCTACATACCCCTGGACAAAGAACCCAGGCACAGAGAGATTTTCTGATTTAAATCTTTCTCTCTGCCAGAAGCTCTGGTGCTTTCTCTCTATTCTTTTCTGTAAAATAAATCCTGTCTTACCCCTGATCTGTGGTCTGTGGATTCATTCTTCGAATCCCAGAGACCAAAGACCTACTGAAGAAGAGATTCTGGTAGCCATGTTATGATGCCTTGCTAAGGGGGAATTTAAACCCCAGGCTCTAGATGTAGTTGTACTTGATTCAGTGATCCATGACACTATGCTGCTGGAAAAATGACTTTATATTTATGTTTACATCCCCAAAATATAAATAATAAAATTAAAAAATAGTAAAACATTTTTTTTCTTCTGATAGCACCTATTTCAAAAGTGCTAAGTGCTAAAAGGCAAAAAAAAAAAAAAGAAAGAAAAGCCATAAAAGTGATTGGTAGAGGATAATTTCTTCTCGAAACGTTATGACCAAGTTGCCACGCAAATTAAAAGCAGTTATAGAGGGAACAACCACAAATTGCTTTGATGATTCTAACTTTATAGTGAAATAAAAGTACCAAAGGAAATATTGGTTGCCAAAATAAACACCATGCTTAGCGTGCCCTGTGGTTATAGAAGGTATGAATTTAAGTCTATCCTGTAAAAAAGTTTTAATATTTCCTCAAGTAAATTTATTTTTATGTTCCCGAAGCCTAGAAGCATGGAGCTGGCACTCCAGAATTATAGCTGCAGGACTGTTTCAGGTATCAGCATAGTTAGAGTGAAGAAAATCTCCAGGCCTACCAGTGGGCCACAGAAAAGGTGGTGAACTGTTTCCCATCTGTGATACTTTGTTTTCATACAAATTTACAAAACATAGTTAATATGGTGTAATGTATTTTTTATCTTCAAACAAGAACTTGTTATCTAATGTATATTTTGATAATCAATTCTAAACATGTGATAGAAGAATGGTTTAATAGATTACAGATTTGTTCTAACAATAGCCGTACTTAGGCTTTGATCTCAGCTCTGCTACTCTCTAGCTGGATGGCCTAGACAGAACATTAATATCCCTATAAGAGAATCTCCTCACTTTTCTTCAAATGCTAAATTATGGATTACATAATGCTTATGGTCTAAATATGTCCCTCCAAAATTTATGACAAAACCTAGTCCCCATTGTGGTGGTAGTGAGAGGTGGGGATTTGGAGGAAGTCAGTAAGTTATGAAGGTTTTGCCCTCCTGAATTGGATTAATGCATCTGCAAAGTAGATTAAAGAAAGCTCTGTGGCCCCTCTACTCTATGCGGGCTCAGCAACAAGGTGCCATCCGTGAAGCAGAGGGCAATTCCTTCCCAGACATCAAATTTGCTAATGCCTTGATCTTGGACTTCCCAGCCTTCAAGAATGCAAGAAATAAATGTCTATTGTTTATAAATAACCCAGTCTAAAATATTTTGTTAAAATGGCCGGAATGATCTAAGACAGATACAAAAATGAAACATGGTAAATGTTCTATGTAAGTTACTGATAGAAACAAAGATGGAGACAGCTAACATTTGTATCAATGTTGCTTAAATAAATAATTTTAAAGAAACTCTAGATGTTTCTCTCAACAACTATCATGGCGTTTTTCAGCATTAGAATGTAATTAAAACAATAACTTGAAAATGATTCCCGATCACTTTGTTAGAACTTGCAGTAAAGTTTTGCAGCCAGGAATATAATTAACAAATAGAAGGCCTTGGATTGATTAAAATACCAATGGTTTAAACAAAATGAAGTGTGGCTGTTTCACAGAATAAGGAAGTACATGTGGACCTTAAGTTACAATTGAATAACCCTCCTCCTCCTCCTCCTACAACTTGCAATTTAATTTCTCATCACCCAGTTACCATGTCTTAGCTCTCAGGAGAACTAAACATGACTGAGAAGAATCAACATTTAAAAGTTAAATGATTTTAATTAAGGACCATTTCCTAGATTTCATCTGAAAATAATCCTAATTTCCCCATTTCCTAATTTTCATCTGAAAATAAAGAGAAAAGGAGGTATTAATGTATACAGCTATCATTTAATTAAAAAAAGAAAAGAAAAAAATATGCAAACTCAAAAAAAAAAAGAAATATAGCACCACTACTTTTTAAAAATTGGAAACATATATTTCTCTTTTAAGTACAACTAGAATGCTAATTAAATATCTTATGTACTACATTTTTTTTTGGCTATAAAATGTAAAGTTAAAATTTTGGAGATAAGGGAATATTAAATACGTTTTGCAGAATGACTTTTAATATTCAGATGTAAATCATAAACAATAACAACAAACCAAAAGCGTCAAGTAAAATTATGATAGCAATAAATTCTGGTGCACAATAAAGCACAAGAGGGAAAATTGTGATAATGAGAGTAATTAAGGGATGTAATAGGAATTTGATAATTGCACATTCTGGATCCAGAAATCCAAGCAGAATTGTGGGTGTATTCAGGGGAAAAGTTTTAAGGGGGAACGAGAATACATTATTCTCAGTATAAATGACAATTAGTTATTCCATAGTATCTATGCACCTACACTGAATTGATTATATCACAATATTAGAATCATTGTCTTACACATAAAAAATCATATATGTAAAAGTCCAAATGCCAGGGGTTTGTAACTATTCGTGTTAAGTTAGTACAAAAAATATTTGCACAGGGGAGTTTGAGGTCCTTTATCAAATTAGCCTGCTGTAGGACAGGCTATGGTAATTATATCTGACTAATTTGGGAATAATTATCATGTGACATGAAAAAATAACGTAGTAAAGTTATGCTTCCTGAAGTGGAGACTATGAGTACCAAGTCTCACGAGGTAGAGGGTGGAAAATGGCCCTGACATCAGATATGTCTGGGAAATTCAGCGTATTAAATATTCCTAGCTTGAACTTCATAAGGCACACTGGTATTTTCAAGTCTCTGTGAGATGCTGCAGTAAAGATATCTATTTATCTGTGTTTAGTCTAGTGTGTTCTATATCACATATTAACATCAAATGTGCAATATGCCTTGGGAGATGCTAATCTAAATTATAAAAATTCTCTGGGCATATTTACACTAGGTCTTGGATATTTTAGTGGTTTTTCTTGTTATAATATGACAGAACTCATGTTCCCCCACTGCCATCTCCTGATTCAGATAAAAATACTGGAAATTAGAGAGCGATTTGTATTTTTAATGCACCAACACTGCACTTCGTCTGACAGAGCTCTCTTGAAGCAACAGCAGCTACTGTGACTGTGAAAGCAAAAACTGTTGTGCCACTGTTAGGTCTTTCATTGCCAATATCGTTCGCACCTAGTCAGTGCGTCTCCAATAAATTTCTACAAGTACTGAAGCCTGTACCTTTTCTCCTGCCCCTCCACAGTCTTCCATGGCCGTGCTGCTCTCATTCTGCCTCAAGTACTAGAAATACTTCATATCTCCCTGAACCTCCAATGACACAAGACTCCAATTTATAATCTCACTGTGGTTTCTAATCATTTTCTGCAGGAATAAATTTATGAACACAGACCTCAAAGGGACATCCTAGTCTGTTTAATCCTCTTGGGTGTCATTTATCTTCTGCCATTATCTAAATATACTTGCTTTAAGAAAGACTTAGTACCCTCCCTACTTTCTGCAGTGCGTAGGGTGACCTAGATAATCATGGATATTTGCCAGTACTGTCAACCCTGTATGAATAGCCCGAATAATACCAAGGGGTAAGTGCTTCTTGCCTTATTCGTGTTTACTTTCTTAAGAATGAGACTATGTATCAAACGTGTGAGTGACCAAATTAGAATGGGCTCTTCTGTAATTAAATGGTTAGAATATGTTTGCATTTAATGTTTTATTTTGGGCAACAACAGTAGCTAGAGCACTTATTGTTCATCTTATTTAATGAGGTAAGTACTATATCCTCATTTTACAAATGAAAACAAACAAAAAAAATCTAAATCCCAATAAGATTGATGGGCTGTTCAAATTAAATAATTACAAAGTATTTAAAAGACAAACTTCATTGGAAGTCCTGATTAACTCTGCACAATGTCACTCGTACTCCACAATAATTATTAAGGGGACCTGATTGGATAAAGTAAGCCCAGCAGATTTCCTGCTTGGGGATATTTCCCCCTGAATATCTCCTGGGAAAGAGAATTGTGTCTCAGTGTCTACTGATCATTTGAATTTGTAATTAGTGGGGTAGCCATTTTCTTCCTTGAGGAAAAGAGACAAGCAGAAAATAATAAAACCCATGTGATGATAACTAATGAAAGATTCCTATGTCTGATGTATAAAACTTGCTAACTTCCACCCCTTTGTTGCAAGACATATAGATACATTCTCCTAATTAATCCCCTGTAACTTTTTTGCAGTAAGTTATTTGGCATTGCTTTCTGTTATATGCAATTCCCCCAATATATTCTAACTAATATTCTCCATGTGTCTGACGCCTTTGCTGTATGTTATGTGGCCTATTACAGGCATTTCCTTCATTCATAACTCTTCTCTCCTCCTTCCACCTCTTATAAAAACAAATAATAAGTGTTAACAAGTCTCTACCAAATATCTGAAATCAGAAGGCTCCTATAGAGCATCTTATGGGAAAGGAATCACTCAAAGTAATGCACAGTCATTCCCAATATAAAATTTCAGAACAGAGCATTCTGATAGGCATAGTATTAGGTTCTACCGATTTAGTAAAGTGGGACAGGAAAGTTACACTAACGGATTTGTATACATTTAATATAACTATTCAGGAGAGTTACTTTGGAACTCTATTTTAAAAAATTAATTGTAAATAAAGTCCAGTAGGTAGGCAACGTATTGCATGTGGTTTAAGGTAAGGAGTTCACTTGGAAGCAGACAGCCTGAAGCAGGAAAAAGCAGGACAAAATCATAAATCATAATAGAAGAAGACAAAGAGGACAAGGAGGCAAGTCAAAGAGGGTAAAAGAAGCTGGGCAACAAAAGATCCAAAAAGAAGCAAAAGAGAAAGGGGTAAAAGGAAGGGCATGGTAATAAAGGGAAGGAGAGGGTTGCCAACATGATGCAACATGCCCAGAATTCTGATGAAAAGCTGCAGCCCGGGAAAGCAGAGAGCCAAGTAGCAAGAGCAAAAAGCCACACAACAGTTGGACAGTTGTTAAAAGTTGCATTGTGCCGGAGACTTGTGATCCTCGGCCCAAGGACAGTCCTTTAAAATGTAAAGTACGTGGCTTTCCTCCATTGGAAGTTATTCTTCAAAAGAAGGGCACAAAATTTAGAAAAAAAAATAACAACAAATTGCAACAAAGAAAAGACAGAAGAGACAAAAGTGGACAAAATTACGACAAGAACAAAATTAATTAATTATGAAGTGATGATGCCCAGATTTTTTTTTTTCTTTTCTTTTAAGGAAATCCTTCTCATTCTTTCCAAATGACCTTGATTGCTAGCTTAGGTATCCCTACACAGCAATCTAATATTCAAGGTCAATACACAATTCATTTGATTGTTGTTCCCTTTAGATGTCATTTCGACAAGCCAAAAACAATATTTAAGTGAGTTTTTGTCCTTGCAGAGACAAGTTACATTTAGAGCAGAAGCACCATGGAAAATATACTAAAACATACAGCTTAAAATTACCACCAGCAGCCGTGAGAACCATTGTCTGGATTCATCAAGCATAGCAACAAAATAATCGTACACGCATTGGTATGGGTGTACGTGAGTGTACGCATTTACATTTCCACCTTATATTTTCTACCCACGTTTGTTTCCAAGATCATTTTATCTATTATGAGAAACTGAAGATATAAAGGGACTATATATGATAATATATGTCTGACCCACAAACGATGCCTGGGGAGCCAGACTGGAATCTTTGCAGTAGTTGTTGCATATAGGTCAGGCCGTTTGTCAACAACTGCTTCTTAATTTGCCGTCCTCTGTTCTTCTCCCTCCACCTTCCAACTCTAGGTCAAACAAAGAGAGCCAACAACCTTCTAAAACCAACCACATACATAAAAGTCCTTATTTCTATTTAGCCAATAACTTCCAATCAGAGCACATCTAAAGTCCTCCTATTTGGGTTCCCTAGTATAAAGTTTTCTTCTTTCCCTACAAAGTTTGCCAAGCACAAGTAATGATGCCTGACTTCTGTGATATAGTGAGTTCTCAGTTAATAGCCTCCCTTGTTCGTATTTTGGGTAGTCCTTGTGTATTTCAAAAATCCTTTAGATATAAATACCATAAAATAGATGCTAATAACTCCAAATATTATATTTCCATCCAGAATGCTCTCATGGATGCCTGATTTCACCACATCCACACTCAGAAATTTAATGAGTCCTTTAATGAGTCCTCTGAACTTCACATGCTCTCACAGACCAGCCCCCGACACACACGCCTTAAATGCTCCACCATTGCGCTGTCTTAGGTCCAGTGTCTTGATGGAATTGTTGGTTTCTCTCATTTTCACATAGCTTACATCTAATTCAACAGCAAACTCTATTGGCTTAACTTTCAAAAGACAGTAAGAATCTTATCTAATTGCACTACTTTGCTATTACCTGCTTGGTTTATGGTCCGTGATATTATCATCTCCCTTCTTCATCACTATAACAGCCTTTTAATTGATTTTCCTGTTTCTACCCCAGGCCCCGTTATCTATCAAAACTATAGCCAGAATCTATCAATCAGTTTAACACTTCTCTGCTTCTCTTATCATACAAAATTAGTGTCAAAGTATTAAAAATTTCTACACGATTGTATATGATCAATAGCTGGGTCTTGTGGCGGGCACCTATAGTCCCAGCTACTAGGGAGGCTGAGGCAAGAGAATTGCCTAACTCCAAGGGCTGGAGGTTGCTGTGAGCTGTGAGGCCTGCAGCACTCTACTGCGGGCAACAAAGTGAGACTCTGTCTCTAGAAAAAAAAAATCCTATGTGATCTTGTTAGCAGTGCTCTCTTTTCCCTTGCTCACCTTCTAGTCACCACTGTTAGGACTATGGTAGGTACTTTTCCAACAGCTAGACAATGGCCTCTGATAAACTACAAACGTTTTAAGTGTTGAAGGCTACATTTTAAAAGAGAATATAAATACAGCTCTCATAAAAGTATAAAATGAACATGTATCAAATAATGTATGTGCATCATTAATTAAGGAGGGGACCAATAAGATGTTCCATCTAGTTCAAAGGATGATCAAAAGAACAAAGCCACGTCTAAAGGAAGAAAAATTCTGAAATAAATTTACAAATGGGTCCAGGACAGTATAATTCACAAAGGTAAGAATCGATTTTATAGTGCTGGGGCAATTACTTTGCATCTCGAAGGATAATGGTTACTTCCATTTGTGCCAATTTTCTTTACTTCCGGAGTTGTGATACTAACTGGCTCAACATAATGAGAGGTGGAAATATTCCACATGAGTGAGCCAAATAGGACACCTTTAGTATGTTGGATTATCTATCTTAAAAATTAAAAAAGGAAACATGGCAAGATTATACAAGTGATCTGAACGTGAAAGATGAAAGAATTCAGGAGATAGAGTCAGAGTTGTATAGGGAGAAAATAGGGCTGAGGATGAAAAAAGAAAGTCAAGTTGAGTCTCGACAAAGTAAAAAGGCAAAATGCAATTAGATGGTAAAAGAATCAAGCAAACGTAGAGGGTGCTAAAAAAAATAGAGAAATGCATGGGTCTATTTATTAGATGATTTCTATTAAATATAGTAGAGCAAGAAGATCCAAGAATTCATGCTCCTCCAGTTGCGAGGGGTACACTGACTCTCGTGGTTATGTCTCTCGTGGTTCTGAAAATGCACCCTTACATCTGTGAACCTCAGATGTCCTAGAGCTTTGTGGGAGTTCTGCTTCCTTAATCCCAAAATTACCTCTGAATAATCTTGCAACACTTGAAGTAGCGTGAATGATTTTTTTCTCCCACCTACCAAAGACCCCAAATAAAGTTCTATTCATGTTGAGGCTTGATTTCTAGCACAGTCTTTGGAATGCAGTATGTGCTAAATAAATCTTTGGGGAACTAAACTGACTTGAAAACGTCACCAGATTTCCCAGTTTCCCTATCTATCTTTTAGAGACTGCATTCAGTATCAGCCAAACACTTCCACCTTGCCTTGGGCCTCACTTACTTGCCTTATTCCTTGCATATCCTTATGTATTTAGATGGCTTTAAAAACTGAGAATCCTTTATAAGATCATTATTTATAAATTAAACTTGCATTGTCTTCCAATGATAGTAAAACCTGGTCAGTTTGTGTTTCCCACTGGTCATCTGTTGAATAATAAGGTTTAATCTTCTATAATGCACTGCCTGTCTTTCCTCCTATGGTTTATTTTGCAAAAAATAAAACGGTGAAGAAGAGCTTTACTAAAATTATTACACCAACGAGGAAAAAAGCCACTATAGTGTGCTATAAAATATTGACTTTTAAGGGAAGTCAAATAAAAATCGATTATAGTTTTGTAGGCAACACTATGTGTGTTGTGGGTGGATATAGACAGACTCAGAGGCACAGACTTGGCCTCAGACAAAGCTATAGAGATAGACATAGGCTAGGCATAGATACACCAAGTGACATCGGATTATTTTCCTCTCTGTCATATTATTCTTCCTTTTCTTCCAAAAATGATGCTTGATGTTGAGACTAATGTAAATTGGGCACAAAATGAAAAGCATTCTTATGTCTCCTTTTTCCAATGGGCTTGCAATAATGGGTAAGTTTATAATTAAATTTAAATAATTTTGAGGTCTACAGAAACTTAGAGACTAATAATGTCTGGTCATAAATGCTTCTAGGATGACCATAGCAGCAAATAATTCATTATTTTGATAGTCAGACGTTTTATGTAGTCACAGCTTATAAGGTCATCGTTAGCCGTACAAGTGAGATAACGTTAATCGATATTTCACATTAATTCAACATACATGTCCCTAGAAGTCAAACATGGGTACCTAGCATAATAAAAAATAGACATAATCTCCCCTTTCACAATAGGCCTTAGATATCTGGTGAGAATTGTCATATCCTTCCTAAAGTATGTTAGTGAATTTTGCCATCCTTCATATTATATGCTGTACATAACAATTAACCACGTGAATTATGCTGGTGGTAGCCCTGATTCTTCTGATTATTTTAAATTTAGAGTATCTATGCTGCACTGCTCATCCCCCTCTGTACATTGGAATTTCCAAATCATTTTTAGTTCATAACCTATATTTTTACTTTCCTGGGACCTTTAAAATATATAGAAATGTCAATTAATGAAATCTTGGAGGTTCATTAGAGTTTTGTTGTTTGATTTTCATTTTGATATTTTCCTTATATCTCTCTCAATCATATTATGCTGTCATTCCTTGGGAGATGATATAAATTTAGTATTTCTCATCTGAAAATCCAAAGTGCTCCAACATCTGAAATTTTGAGTACTGATGTGATGCTATAAGTGGAAAAACCCCACATCTGACATCTTTGACTTCTGATGGTTCAAGTTCACAAACGTTGCTTTGTGCAGAAAATTATTTAAGATATTGTATAAAATTACCTCCAGCTGTGTCAATATAGTATATGGGAATCGTATGTTTAGACTTGAGTATCAGCTGCAAGATATTGCATTATTTATGTGCGAATATTCTAAAATCTTATAAAGAATCTGAAATATGAAACTCTTCTTGTGTCTAGTATTTTGGATAAGGGTTATTCCATCTGCAGTTAATTCAATCCCCTCCCCCCAATTTTCATATTCTTTAAGCTAGCTTGATTTTGACCTGTCTTAGTTTTTGTAACTTACTCTTTAATTTTCGTACATTAAGCCCAACCCTGCTTAGATTTCTTCAAATTTTGATTCTCTAGAATTTTGACCCTCCATGTTATTAGTTGTCATTAATTGTCCTCATATCAAAACTGAATACGTAGGATTCTTGCTTCTCCATTCTTGTGATGCTTCACTAAGAATAATGTGCTCCACCTCCATCCAGGTTAATATTCCCTGGTGTACTTATACCACAGCTTGTTAATTCATTCCTGGGTTGGGGGGCATTTAGGCTGTTTCCACATTTTGGTGATTGTAAATTGAGCTATGATAAATAGTCTAGTGCAAGTGTCCTTATACATACAGATTTTCAATCTAGTTTTTGAATAATTAGAAGAGGATCACAGAAGTCATCTGGGGATTTGCTGAAATGAAAAAAAGGGGCTTCCATTTCCTAGTATATGTGTTTACTAAGATCACAGTGGTGCTGACCATAATTTTTAGTTTTAGTGAACCCAGAGTGGCTTCAGGTGATCATTTTTCCTGAGTGGTCATGAAATTGTAGATTCACAAACATTTTACCTTATAGCCATGAGTTACAGTTTCTGCAATTGACTCTTAGGAAAACTGGTGCATTTACCTAACTTTAGTCTCTTAGTTCTGTTAGTCTCCTACCGATTTTCAAACTAAGAATATCTTAAAATTAGCCAGTAGCCAGGGATATGATTGTCTGATTTTGGAAACAAAACCTTTCTGTAGTAGTCTATTACTCCAATACTATTTTCTTATTTGATCTTTCACGCCGTCGGACTTCACTGTGCTTTGCTGTTGACTCTGGTTGACAAAGTTGCTTGACGTCACCTGGTTTTCTCCTCTCTCACTTCATGGATTCTTCTTTTTATCTGCTAGCACAATGTTAGCTTTTCGGCAGAGTTTTAGTTTTTCATAGACTCTAGTAGCCATGCAAGGTGTTTTTCATTCTCACAATTACCATTTATTGTTCATAAACTACCAGTTATTCACTGCTGCTATTTATTTGCATCATCCGTCTAGATACCTTTTCTGAGATGTCCAACTATAATTTATCTGTTTTATAGATATAGATATTCATGATATATCAACTTGTATGCTCCAGAAATATCTAACATGCCTACCAGTAGGTTTATTATCTCGCCCAAATGGTTTCTCTTCTAGTATTCCTTTGATGAGTGAAATAAGAGAGTGCTACATCCTCTCCAGTCAAATGATACCTCAATTAAAACCTTGCTAGAAATCTTTAACTATCCATTTTTGCTTCAGGCTCAAAATGTATCACACTCTCTCCCTGGAGCAGGCTCTCACCTTGCTCCAGAGTTAGTTCAATAGGAAGAGAAGTGTACACCCTGCTTTTAGCCATAGGTATGTATCGTACTGTGTATGCAGGTTGTAAAACTCAGAATTTCTTTTGCTTCCTGAAACATTTACTTAAATTTCAACTCGATTTGTTTTACTCCCCTGTTTAACAATCTTTAAATCATCTGTTTAGTCTCAGTAGGAAGTCCAAATTTTAAAAAATGTTATGCAAACTTCTTCTCGTGATTATTTCAGCCTTTATTGTCTATCCTCATCCCTGCCCTCTGCACACTTCCCTTCCTGCCACACAGACCAAGCTGCTGTTTACTCTAGTTACCAGCTTAAGTTGCTAGTTTGCTCCGTCTGTCAGAGAAAATCCTTTCAACCAGCATCATTCTCAAGATGGACAGCAGTAACTCCTCCATGCATCTTTCCTGAAATTTCTTGACTTCTTATGTAACTGATGACCCTTGTCTTCATCAATATTTTATCACATATCACAATGTGATAAAGTAAATTAAACCAATTTACTTGTCTGACTTGCCAAGGTGAACTACAGATGCTTGAGGGCATAAAATACGAAATAATATTCCATATTACTCCCTATAACCACAAAACCTATGAAGTAATATATGCTTAATAAAAGTTTCCTGCCTCTGCTCTCTCCTCCCCCTCACCCCTCCATGTTATTAGTTGTCATTAATTGTCCTCATATCAAAACTGAATACGTAGGATTCTTGCTTCTCCATTTTTGCGATGCTTCACTAAAAATAATGTGTTCCATCCAGGTTAATACAAAGGCTGTAAGTCTCCATTTTTTTAATGGCTGAATAGTATTCTCTGGTGTACATATACCACAGCTTGTTAATCCATTCCTGGGTTGGGGGGCATTTAGGCTGTTTCCACATTTTGGTGATTGTAAATTGAGCTATGATAAATAGTCTAGTGCAAGTGTCCTTATGATAAAAGGATTTTTTTTTCCTTCTGGGTAGATGCCCAGTAATGGGATTGCAGGATCAAATGGCGGGGGGGGGTAGCTTGAGTTCTTTGAGATTTCTCGATCCTTTCTTCCAAAAAGGTTGTATTCGTTTGCAGTCCCACCAGCAGTGTAAAAGTGTTCCTTTCAATATCCACACCAGCATCTGCAGTTTTGAGATTTTGTGATGTGAGCTATTCTTGCTGGGGTTAGATGATACCTCAGGGTGGTTTTGATTTTCATTTCTATAATAATTAAGGATAATGAGCATTTGGGGTAGGGGGTTCCCAGTGTGTGATACACCTTTTAGGGGCAAGGCACATTTGTAACAGGGACTATACCTAACAAATGCAATCAGTGTAATCTGGTTTCTTGTATCCTCAATGAATCTTCAACAATAAAATATCAAATTCCTGTTCCTCCTGCAGCTCACACAGCTACCAAATGTCAAAGTGGAAGGAAAGAAAGGAAAGGTCTAGCCCCACCTTCCCTCTTATTATAATTTAGGAGGAAGACCAATGGTGACAGAGATTTTCTGTGTCACAAGAAAAGTCTCTTGCAAACTAATATAACCTCTGTCTGGAAAGAAGTATGGAGAATACTCAAGGTATGAAAAGTTGGCCTTCCATTTGATTCTGAAATCCCATTACTAGGTATCTACCCAGAAGAACAAAAATCATTTTACTACAAGGAAATTTGAACTAGAATGTTTATTGAACCTCATTTCACAATTGCCAAGACATAGAAGCAACAAAGTACTGAAGAGTACTCTTCAGTCATAGAAAAGATGGAGACTTTACATCTTTTGTGTTTATCTGAATTAAGTTGAAATATATTCTTCTTAGTAAAGTATCTCAAGATTGGAAAACAAAAGTATCCAAAGTACTCAATAGTGATATGAAACCAATATATAAACAACTACTTGCCCACACACAGAGGGGAATGGAGTGGGGGCAAGTGCTGAGATCTCACCTAATGTGCACAATGTGAAGGTATTCAACACACCCTCTGGGTGAAGGGCTCAACTACAACTTGAACTTTACATTAGTGTTGAAAACAATGTAACAAACATTTGTAACCGCATATTAATCTGAAATTAAATATATATATGAAGAAAAAAATAAAAGTTTCCTGACTAATTGTTTTTCTTCATTTCATTCATTGACATAGTTTTCCATCTGCAGTAGACCTATTGCTCCACTGTACTTCTTCCATAGAGAAATTATTTTCTGTACATTAAACGAAATCCATTTGATTATTAATTATGCCAAGAATATCTTATGTATGTATTCATTTTTTCACAATTTGGAATCCTTGTTTTTCTTCTTTTGGACCTTTACTTTAAAAACTGGAGCAATTGAAAAGCTTTCCTATCATTTAATTTTCTCTCTCTCTCTCTCCAGAGTCTCACTTTGTGGCCCTTGGTAAAGTGCAGTGGCATCATAGCTCACAGAAACCTCCAGCTCTTGGGTTTAAGCAATTCTCTTGCCTCACTCAACCTCCCAAGTAGCTGGAACTACAGGTGCCTGCCACAATGCCCAACTTCTTTTTTTGTGAGACGGGGGTCTCGCTCTGGCTCAGGCTCGTCTAGAACCTCTGAGCTCAGGGCAATCTACCCACCTTGGCCTTCCAGAGTCCTAGGTTGACAGGCATGAGCTATCACACCTGGTCAGCTTTCCTATCATTTAAAAGTATTTGACATCTCTACCTTTTCATAGAACATCTGCAAATTTTATATTTAAATCGATTGTTATTTTAAACTTCTACTGCATTAAGTGTCTATGAGGAAACTTAAAGTCAAGAATCTTAGAAATACTTTTTCTTAATCTCATGAACTACTATGTAATTTACAGATTTTAGCCCAAGCATGTCCTCTTCTAGAAAACATTTCCTCCCTTTGTTTTGGGCTGGATACCTTCCGTATCAGCCCCCAGGACACCATGCACCCGTCATCACAGTAGCAATTGCATTGTTTTCCAATTACTAATCACCAAGCTCCACGAGGAAGCAGCACATGGCTATATCTGTGTCATGCCGTCGCTGATATCCGATACACCTCACAGTGATCAACATAATGAATGGGCACGAAATGTATATTTCTTTATTCAAAAATGATTAAATGTAACTCCATAGGGGAAGGGTTGAATGTGATTTAATAAAAATCTGTAGGTTTAGGAAGGAATCATACAGAGAATGACAGATTATTTCTCAAGTATATGGAAGAGGACATGGTGGCAATTAGAGGAATAAACTCTGATTAGAGGTTTAACTTATTTATAATGATAAGTTTAGAAATAACCCCTGAAGGAAGCTTTTGGAATTTCTTCAGTACAAACACCCTGGTTATATAGAGGATTGGTATGAAGGTTCCACCTTTTGTTATCTGATTTGTGTACGAATATGTTTCCAGTGAAAACAGAAGAGATGGCTTTTTAGAGTTATTTTTAGCCTTTAGAATTTAAACTCATTTTATTTTCCTTATGATTACAGAGTTTTTGAATCATATGCTTAGACAATGCTCCATACTGTGTCATTAGCCTAATAAAATAAAACTCGGTGTTTCCTATGGAATAGAAATGAAGATTATCTGTACATTATTAAGTTTATAAACATATTTTCCAAGCCGCAGCATGATGCATTATCATCCCACTGAACTGAACATTCACGATGAGCTCTTGCATGGAAAGGAAAAGGAAATTCACTTTGAACTGAATTGAGATAAACATATCTCATAAATGAATCAAGTTTTAATAATTTGCAGCAGTGAAACCCAAAATAAGGCAAAGGAAATACATTATAGACACCATACCTCAAACCAAAACTAGTATTACCATCATATTAAATTATACACCCTATTTATCAACATATTTCTCTTCCCTATCTTTCTTTAAATCACAATTTGAAATCTTTCATATCAATATTAAACAAAATTGATGCACTATGTCATTACAAACAGAGCCTGCCACATTTCTTAAAACATTTGTTGCAGCTTTGTTATTTTTTTATGGAGCATAAGAATGTCACCATATGGGGAGCACTGTAAGAAATAAGACATTTGCTTCGAAAAGTAAAAAATACATCGAAAAAGATAATGTTACCAATGTATTTTCTTTCTTATAGTCAATGTACACTTTTGATTTCACAACCAAGTGTGATCTTTTATTTTACATCAGTAACATTTCAATTTAGTCTTTTAATTTATATGTAATAATTATGCATATATCAGGAAAATATGGGATTTGATAATTTTATACAATGTGTAATGATCAAATCAGGGTAATTGGGATATCCCTCACTCAAATATTTATCTTTTCTTTGTGTTTAGAACATTGTAAAGGGTTTGAAATACATAATAAAGTATTGTTAACTATAATTCCTTTACTGTGTTGTGGAATATTATTATTATTATTATTTTGAGACAGAGTCTATTATTATTATTTTGAGACAGAGTCAACCTCAGTAGAGTGATATGGTGTCACAGCTCACAGCAACCTCAAAATCTTGGGCTTAAGTGATTCTTTTGCCTCAGCCTCCCAAATAGCTAGGACTACAGGTGCCCACCACAAGATGCAGCCATTTTTTGTTGTAGTTGTCATTGTTGTTTAGCTGGCCCAGCCCAGGTTCAAACCCTCCAGCCTCACTGTATGTGGCTGGTGCCGTAACCATTGTGCTACAGTCACCGAGCCGTATGGAATATTAATTTTTAAAATTAATATTCTACTGTCATTTCTGATGTAATATAAAGTTTAATGTCTCTATTCATCTAGCACAGATAATATCTACATGTTCATATAAGCTTTGTGAATTTTGGAAAATATTTAAAGTTATTCAATATTAGCTTCTAAGAGGTAAAAGAAAAAAATGTCAACAACCCAGAGAGAAACTAATTTAACAGTTTAAAAATGAGTTTTCCAATGTTTTTTAAAGCCAAATTTCCAACTTCTGAATATTTACCAAATATTTTCATTACTTATTTCTTTTTATTACCTTAGTAAGAACTGATTTTTCATTCTGCTAATTTGCCTAATCATGTAAGTTATGTGAATACAGAGCTAATTGAGTCCTGGGACTTAGGACAGACTCATTTAAAAATTGGGAGTTTTTTGCATATGGAAAAATATATGAAAATTAGACTACTAAGATTCATAATTGTCCCACAACTTCATAATCTTTTCAAAAATGTGATCTTCGAAAGAAACTTTGTGGCAGATAGTAATAGTTGGGATTTTCCCTCCGTAGTTCTTGTAGCCAACTTTATCCCAACTTGGACACACATACCCACTGATGTTCATATGCACGTGTATAACTGGACTATCTCTGATACTAAAATGGAAATTTACAATTTAAGCACTATTCTTACGTTTTACTAAATTCTTTATGTTAAACAATAACAGGTGTTGATCACACCATTGAGGAAACAGAGATGTATAGGTTGTGATGCAGACCATGATGGCTATACAGGTTTGAGATCGGGCTCTATGGCCTAGAATCTAACCTTGAAAATCCTCTGCACATAATTTTATAGACTTAGTCATCAGGGAGTGTTTTCATTTACATAATTGTCCTCTCAGGATATTTCCATTTATCACAATGTCCCGTTACCTATGACATCAACAGGATAGAAACTGAAAACTTTTCCTTAAAGTTCTATTTGGTGCAGTCACAAATTATTGCCTTCACTTTTTAAATTTTACAAAGTGCTACTCAATCACCTTTAGTTAATTACTTAGATCACCTTCCTCTACACTAATCGATTTTTATGAATTTGTTAATCTTGTTTCTAAAATCACACAACGTACAAACCTAGTGACAAGAATTTATTCCCTAATTTGAATATACACTCATATGCTACAAATCAGCAATGGTGTAGATAATTCTATATTCTGTATACATCTCAATAAATTTCTCTGAACCCACATAGATATGTGGTGTTGTAACTTTTATAGGTAAAGCAGTTTTATGCTAATAAAATTAAAAATTTTTTTTTTTTTTTGAGACAGAGCCTCAAGCTATCCCCCTGGGTAGAATGCCATGGCATCACAGCTCACAGCAACCTCCAACTCCTGGGTTCAAGCGAGTCTCCTGCCTCACCCTCCCAAGTAGCTGGGACTACAGGTGCCCAACACAACATCTGGCCATTTTTTGGTTGCAGCCATCATTGTTGTTTGGTGGGCCCGGGGATTCAAACCTGCCACCTTAGGTGTATGTGGCTGGCGCCTTAGCTGCTTGAGCCACAGGCGCCGAGCCGACTAATAAAATTTTTAAACAATTTTCTGTTGCTCAGGATGGAAGGCTATGGCATCAGCCTCACTCACAGCAACCTCAAACTCCTGGTTCAAATGATCATCCTGCCTTAGCCTCTAGAGTAACTGGGCCTATTGGTGTCTGCCATAGCACCTGGCTGAAGTTTCTGGTTTTTTTGTGGATAGTGGGTCTCACTTTTGTCCAGGCTGGTTTTGAACTCCTGATATCAAGGGATCTTCCCACCTTGACCTCCTAGGATGCTAAGATTGTAGGCTGAGCCACCTCACCTGGCCAGTAGGTTTCTATAATATCAATATTGACTATCAAAATTATGTTTAATTTTCACAAAAACAGCAACATTTTTCTATTTACATTTTTTGATCACAGTACTTTGTTAATCACCTTACTTACTTTTTTTTTTTTTTTTTTGGCTGGGGCTGGATTTGAACCCACCACCTCGGCATATGGAGCCTTTGCCCTACTTCTTTGAGCCACAGGCACCACCCTGAGTTCTTATAACAGTGCAACAAAAACAAAACACATCAACCAATATGTGTTCAGGCAATATACCTGTACAGTAAGTAATTCAGCCTTGTCTATGGAGAAATCCAGCCTTTTCCCTTGGCTTCAGTGAGGTAATTTATGCCATATCTGATAGACTATCTTTGCTTTGCACAGGAGATAGGCATGCTAGATTTTATGGTAAAATACTCAACAGTCTTTCCCATACTCAACAGTCTTAGGATATGGGTTAGTTAAGCCAAAAAATCCAACCACGTGATTTAGAATACGGGCTTTGGGTCACATAATGTGGTGACTGAGTTCAATAAGGGAGCATTCAATCAATCAATCAATCAGTTATGAAATATCAGGACAGCAGAGCTTGGGTGTGACCTTCCCTGGTTGGCAATACTCCTCATATATTGTCACGCACTGATATCAAGGAGGTAGCAGGTCCTGACGACAACGGAGGCATCGTGTTGGAACTTTTCTAAATTTATCCCTATGTATTTCTTCTTTTGGGTAATTTTAATGTTTTCTTTCCTTGTAATAAACTGTAGTGGCGGAGTTTCTTTGAGTTCTCTGTAACTTTTTCCAGTAAATTATTAAACCTGAGTGGTCCAGTGAACACCCTAAACTTGCAATTGGTGTCAGAAGTAAAAACAGTCTTGAGGACTGTGCCCTCAAACTTAGCAGTTTGGCTAACTCAGAATAAGACCCAACTGTCAATCTCTGAGCATAATAGTTTTCTGTAGACATTAGGGTTAATCAATGTATACCTCTGTTTAGTTGCAAATTTTTGAAAAGTAATCAGAATATGTATCTGGTAAAATAAATATTAGCAGTTCTATGCATTGAGTACTAACGACATGCTAGGTCCTCCTCGTGTATTAAATATTCAGTTTATCATATCAGGTCATGACACACATGTTGTCATGCCTATTTTCAAAGAGGAAGAAAAATAATTAACTTGTTTCAACATTAACATATGGTGAAGCCAAAATTCAAACCCAGCTTTGTTTTAGATCCCATGTTTAAAACTGCTTTCCTGGCTCCTACACCTATTTTATGGCCAAGTTGGTTAAGGCTGAAATATCTTTGGGTGGAACAGTATATACATTTTGATTAACATGATTAGCTAAAATACAAGAAAGAGCTTATTTAGTCACAAAAATAGAATACTGAGCACTTTTTGTGACCCCAAGATATTTGATAGCTCTTCACTGCAAAATTACGTCTACAACAGATTGTGCTGTTGCCTTCTTGGAGTTTCACAAGAGTATCAGCTAATTAGGGCAGCTGAGACATCTCAGGCATATCCCACCACCTTCATTTGATACAACATACTGCAAGATGCTCCAAAATATAATGTAAAGTTTAACTATCAAACACTTGCAAAATCTTATATAACTAACGTTCATTCTATTAAACTAGGAAGAGGTTTCAAACTCATAAAATTGTGGCTTTAGAAGACATTAGAACATATCGCATATGCTAAAGATATACTCTATTACGTGTATTTCCTCCCACTAAGGTCTCTATATAACTGTATATGGATAGAAACATGTCAGGCTCAAGTGAAGTCAATTGAACTGAATCAGAAATTTTCTAATAGAGGCACATATAGGAAATATTCTAGGTATGTGGGAAGCTGTTGTAGAAAGCACGATTAATTTGGACTCAGAATTTCATGAGATTGAATCTGACACCTGTCACTGTGTGAATTTGGTCTTATCGTCACATGCGTTAATTAAAGGTAAAATGCGATGTAATAGATGTTAAGGCAGTCAGTCCATATGCTGGACCATTTGTTGTATTCAATAGAAGTTAGCTGAATATGTTAAAATTTTTATTCTCATATCTTGTATTACCTACTATATCTAATAGACACAAAAGCCATGACAGTTTAATGAACTTGTATTATTTATTTTCTTATGCCTGGACTTTGGTCTTTGTTATAAGCTGACCTATGTTAAAGTTCTAATCCTCAATACCCCAGAATATGACTGTATTGGGTCAACAGTTATTAAAATGATACCCCGTGTTCTAACACAGTATGGTATCTATAAGAAGCTTCAATTTGGACACCCAAGGAGACACCAGGGATGCTTATACACAGGAGAGTGACCATGTGAAGACAGGGGGAGAAGGTGAGCGCTTGCAAGCTGAGGAAGAGAGGCCTCTAGAGAAGCCAAATTTACCACACCTTGATCCTGGACCATTAGTCTCAAGAACTGTGATAAAATTAATTTTTATAGTTTAAGCCAACCAGTCTTTTTTTAAATTCATTTTAAAATTATTGCAGCCCTAGCAAATTAACACAAAATTTTAGTAAAAAAATTAAAATTTCAGGGTAATACCTGATGGGCAACATGAATGCTTGTTTAGACATGCAAAACTGGTTGCTATAAAATTGTACAACGTCCCTAAGCATGAATTACATAGCAGGAATAGGTAAGTGTGTTTTACGTTTTATTTTTAACCTTGAAGATGCTTAGATAAGTTTCATTTCTAGGTGCGCTCACGGAGTTCACATTTCTGAAATGTAAACTTCCTTTGCACTTGTCCGGATCTAATCTGTCATGCGGAAACTAGCTCTCTTCAGAAAGATATAACTGATGACTTAATCCCTCAGAGGTCTTTCTCCTGATTCAACTCTTAACTGCTACATTCTTTATCTAGTACCTTTTTAGGATCATTTGTCTTACTTACAACGTCATCTACGATATAAGTTCATAAGAGAAAAAGCGCAGTGGTGGCTGCATTTTTGTTTTCATCTCACGTGAGACTCAGTATAGTGCCTTTCACAAAGTAAGCACAAAAAATGGGGAATTAATAAATAATTTCAATAAATACCAATGGGACTGGGAAATAATTTTCATTTTGTATTCATTCACCAAATAATAATAGTTTTACAAAGGTTGGCCTAAGTTAACACATACTTTTGTTTTGATGTTATTTCTATTTTTCATATAAAAACATGACTACTTGTGGCTCGGCACCTGTAGCTCATTGGTTAGGGTGTCGGCCACATGCACCAGGGCTGGCGGGTTGAACCCCAGACCAGGCATGCTAAACAACAATGACAACAACAACAACAACAACAAAAAATTAGTTTGGTCTTATGGCGGGCACCTATAGTGCTAGCTACTTGTGAGGCTGAGGCAAGAGAATTGCTTAATCCCGCAAGTTTGAGGTTACTGTGAGCTGTGATGTCATGGCACTCTACAAAGATTAAACATGCTTGAGAAAGCCAAAATTCATATTCTACTAATTAGAGAAAATAAACTACTTGTATACCTGGATTGTGTGCTGACGACTATGGAGACAGATGATAAGTATGACTTGAAGTAAAGGTTAATCAATGATATCATTGAGCTGTTGCTTTTCTGGAAACCCAAGACTGAATTAAAAGCATATAACCAATGGCTTGCACTAAATGTCATGTTGGTATTGGCTTTCTAACATCCGTAACACCAAAACTATGTTCACACAAGAAAATATACTCTCTTGGTACTTGCTTAATTACATAGAAAGGCATGTGTCATTATACTTTGTACATTAAGCAAATTATACATGATAGGGCAGATACATATTATATTGCCCCCCCATTCTCCTTATCATACCCAACACAAATGTGAGAAAAAAATCCAGATAAAAAATATCATGCTAAGTTCCACATGTTACTCTTCCAGGGTAAACACGGACAGAGGATTTTAGAATGGAAGGAAATTCAGCTTCCAGCCCCAGTTGGCCCTTTGACATATTGACTTTAATACAAATGACACCTCACATTCATATTAGTTCTGGCATTCACTATTTCCTCACCTCTAGGAATAAAATGAGACCACTTGTGAATATCTCACAAGTAAAAAAAATTTGTTTTTTTTTTCTCTATTTCTTTTATCTTATTGTATATTTGTACATTCATCTACATAAAAAGAGCACATTTTCCAGGACCAGACTGCCTGGATTCAAATTCAGTCTCCATAACTTCTTAGCCATAAAACCATAGGCAGCTTATTTTTTCTTTTTGAGCCTCCCTTGGCTCCTTTGGAGAATGGAAATAATTCTACTAAACTCACATGGATGTTGGGCGGATCACTTGTGTCAACACATCTTCAACAATTAGAAGAATACTTGGTATTAGCAAGGATGAAATAACTATTAAGTTCCAATGTTGATGTTCTTAATGTCTCGTTCATGTAAGCATTTTATTAATTTTTTCTAATATCATACCTGAAAAAATGTATACATGACAGAATAGCTCCTCTGCTCAAACCTCTAATACTCAGTTTCGTTCTTGAGTTAAATTCATCATTGCCCATAAGGCAGACAAGAGGAGCACCATCTCACAATGTGACCTGAATAATGTGCTTTATTCACCAAATGGTAAATGGCTCCTGATCAGGAGTTTCCTAATCTGACTTGAGAGATCAACCAAGCAGGAGTGAGCTAGTTCCAACACCTCAGTACAATGCTAATGATTTTTTCATGTTGAATTAATAGGATTGAAATGTTTGTGATTTCAGCAGCTGTTGGGAACAGTGGGAGAGCTTCCACCAACACTGACAGCCTTGTGCCCCTCACATGGCTGTGCTTAGATAAAACAAGAATGCTCACAGACTGCCTAGAGTATGCCGATCTTAAATTAATAAAAATTATTTCCACCAGAGGCAGCTTTCAAATGTCTCCCCCATCCCATGGAGAATTTGTATATCTTTTTAAATGTGTGTATGAAAGAGTAATTTGTTGTGTGCATAGAGTAAAATTTACATTTTGAAGCAGGTGAGTGGCTAGTGTTTAGCTGTCTGATTAATTATCACAGCAAGAAATGATTAGGATTTGCCAACATGGAGAATATTTCTACTTTGCTCAAGCACATTATTACCCCCTTAGATCCTTTCACTGACTCCCAGTCGCCTCCTGTTAAAAATTTAAATGTTTTCTCAACATCTGTATTGAGCTTTCCATTTCTCTGAAATACTACCACTAGCTGATTCATTTCAGCTCATTTCCCCAAACACACAGACATTCATTTAAATCATCTTTCTTCTCATTTCTTTTTATCTCCATTCATATGGTATTACCTGTATTATGCCATATTTCCTTCATTTGTTTGTTCTTTTGGTAACTACTTTATTTTTTTTGCAGGTTTTTTTTTTTTTTTTTTTTTTTGCTGGAGCTGGTTCTGAACCCACCACCTCCAGTATATGGGCCCAGTGCCCTACTCCTTTAAGCCACAGACACCGCCCACATTTGGTAACTTTAGATTCCAAAAAAATATAATGGGAATATTTCTGTTGAATGCAGTTTGTCTACACCACCTGAAAAGAATTCTATGCTTATAGGAAGAATAAAAAGAATGTTCAGATATGAAAAGTGTGTTTTAACTAAGAATAACTTTAGGAATAATAATTGATTTATAAGAGCAATTGTGAAAAATGATCCAATGTTCTTTAATGGTTGATGAAATCAAACAGTTTTGATGTTTACAAATATCTGAAACAACCGTGGATAAAGATGCCTGATAAATATAATTCCTGATTAAACTGTATGCACTATCTCTGAAAACACCAAAGTGTTAAATAGAGAAAACAAAATAGAGAACTTGAATAAAGAAAAAAAGAGATAAAGAGGGCAGAATCCAAAATGGGATTTTAAGTCATTAGTATTAAGGGTATAATATCTCTAACAAGTACAAAAGATTCAGTTGAAAGTCTTAAAAAAATTATGAGAAATATGAATTTAAGTGTATATACAATTGTATTTGCATAAAGGGATTTGGGGTCCTTTTTCTAAAAATTTTATCAATAATCTATTACTCTTTTGATAGCAAATTTGACATCCAACTTCTTCAAGAAAAAATAACAATATTTTCATCACTAAAAGGCAAATTGAAACAAAACGTGCATAACTGGAATCAGATTAAATTTTCTTATCATTTTAGTGAAACACACCAATGTCTTAGAAAATAAATAGTAGAAATAAGTAAGTATCAGAATATTTGGCACTTTTTGTACAATAAGTGCTTGCGATTGCTAAATGGGGTCATCCCTCTCCCAACATTTCAGAATGTTAGAGTCCTTGTCAATTTTTCAACCTGAATATTAGTACAAGGGAAACTTTTGAAAGATTTCACAAAGGAGCATGTATTTATACTGAAAAAGAGTACTAATTAATATGTCATGATCTTAATTCTTTTCATTAGAGTATTTTAATTCTGACCAATATGACTATTTTGTTAGAACTCCAGAGCAGCAGTGTGGCCGAGATGATGCACACGTGTTAAATATGCTTATAGAGAATATATTCAACTTGAAATACACATCTGTGAAATAGATTGAGAATTCAATTATAAAGTAGTGTCTTTTTCTTCCAAACAATGTGTTAAATATACATATACACACACACACATAAGCATGTACATTTGTAATGTGTACATATATGTGTTTATGCATAATCTAATAATATAATACCCTGAATATACACTCTGGCAGGCATTCATATAACCAAGGTTAATATACACATGTACACAAATATATAAACATTACAGCACAAATATGTATATATAATTTTCACATTATTATAAAAGCCTTGAGATTCTGCCTCATAAAAATATGACAATAATTACTAATTGTGGTATCTAACCTCTAAAACTGTACTGTCAGACCTTGTTCATTATGTAGTAATTAGAAAGAGACCATTAGCATCAATGCTCTGAACTTTTCAATGTAGTTCAGGATATAGTGTGGTATAACCAATTAAAACAAAAACATTTAAGGAGGTAAGGAAACTATTAAAGCTGATTCATTAGATCTTCATATTTTTGGTTCAGTGGTACTGAACATGCACATTCAAGCAGAAAACCTTGAATTGCTGATATATCCCAAAGCATATTGTAAATTTAAGACGTAGGAAAGCTGAGCTTCTATTACTGATTTTACATTGACAAGGCTGTAGAAATCATTTAAGCAGCTGTTGGAACTATCAGAGAAGTAAAGCCATAGCAAGCAATGAATATGAAGCGAATCCTTTCAGCAGTATCTGTTTTGTTATTGTTGAGATAACTTTAATAAGATAAATTGTATTTCGTGTATACCTTAGCTGTTTTATGCAGTTGTCAAAAGTCTGATTTTCTTGAGGTGGATGAATGTACAATCATTAAACTGTAACAAATCAAAAGGAAGTTTCTGGATTTTTTCCCATTCAAAACCCTCTAGACCATTCAAGTATTATTACTCTAAGATAATCCTCTGAAACTGGCCAAGTATTTTAAAAGGCAGGTGTACATTTACTTTGATGTTGATTACTCTTCATAGCAATCCACTAAAATTTGGCCACTCTGTCTCTACTTAATGACACAGGGATATGTGATGTCACCCAAGCAGACTCTGTACACAGCTCATTGAAAGTTGCTCATGAAGGAGCCTGTAGGTCAGTGGTTAGGGCGCCAGCCAGGCACATGCTTCAGGGCTGGTGGGTTCAAACCTGGCCCAGGCCTGCTTAAAAAAAAAAAAAAAAAAAATAGCAGGGCATTGTGGTAGGTGCCTGTAGTCCCAGCTACTAGGGAGGCTAAGGCAAGAGAATTGCTCGGGTCCAAGAATTTGTGGTGGCTGCGAGATGTGACACTGCAGCACTCATCTGAGGATGACAAAGTGAGACTCTATATCTCAATTAAAAGAAAAAAAAAGAAAGAAAGTTGCTCATGGTGGCTTGTGAAAAGAAACTGGTAATAAAAATTGTACAATTATATGTGTGACTTTGGACATCTGTTTATAATCAGCATTATCAAAGAATACTATTGCCTGAAAATACACACACAGAAGAACACCCAGCTAGATTACTGACTTTTGTGAGCACAAGAATGTCATCTGCTGAAACCTCTATATCCACCAATAATATAATATGGGTATGGCTGGGCACAGGGCCTCATGCCTATAATCCTGGCACCATAGGAGACTGAGGCCAGTGGATTGCTTGAGCTCTGGAGTTCAAGAGCAGCCTGAGCAAGACCTAGACCTTGTCTCTACAAAAAACAGAAAAAAACTAGACTGGCTCCTGTAGTCCCATTTACTCAGGCAGCTGAACCAAGAGGATTTCTTGAGCCCAACAGTTTGAAGATGCTGTGAGCTATGATACCATAGTATACTACCCAGGGCTACAGAGTGATACTCTATCAGAAAGAAATATCTATATCTAGAAATATCTATAGATAGATAAATACTATATCTATACTATAGATAGACACTGTATCTATACTATATCTAGATAGATAGATAGATAGATAGATAGATATAGTATTGATATACACATACATATCTCTCTCTGTCTATGTATAATATCACTCCAGGAACTTCTAAAATTTCTAACAGTGCTTTCTCTGCCTAACATTCTGGGGGTATTTTCAGCAATCATCAGCATGATGATAGAATGATCCAAATCCATTTCCACTCTCCCATACTTACCCCAGAGCCACAGCAACAAATACATCATAATCAATAGCCATTTATAAAGTGAGTAACATGGGCCAGGCAATCATCTTTTTCTCCTCAGAACAACTCTATTCCCTCAACATTAAAATTTGATTTTGCACATGAGAAAACAGTGACTTAGGCCCCAAGGGACATAATCATACTAACAGGAGTTGGTATCATTCAATTTAATTCCAAAATCAGTTATCTTAATCACCACCAAAAGATATTCTTCCCAGTTCACTACCAGAATTTAGAAAAAGACTCTAATAGATTTTAAAGTAAAAATTCACAATGCCTAAAATCAAGAACAAATGCATGTAGTAGAAAATGGACATCTACCCCCTTACAACTACATACAGATAGGCTCAAAAAATCAAGCCTTTAGTTTAAGCTCTGCTTCAGAGCTAGGATGAATTAGGAGACAAAATCTACTAAGAAAACCATGGAGGGTTGTCACTGGCCCAAGTCTTGCAAGCTGGCTCTAGATTCTACTTTAAGGATCCCATAAAGTCTGTATATACCAACACATACACACACTTAAAAACACCATGTTTTACATAATAAATGCACACAATTTTATCTGTCAATTAAAAAAATTGAAAATAACATTAAAAATGTCATAAGAGAAGATCCAGAATAAGCCAAGAACATATGGGTAGGCACCATGAGAAAAGTTTGTTCAGTCTCTCTCTGTCTTTCTCTCATGCACACACCCATCAGAGGTAAGATTCATATGACTGTTTAAGAAAATGAGTAGCTAATCTTTGATAAAAAGGACATCATTACTGTTAAACAAAAGAGAATGATGAATATTAATTAATGAAAAAATAGAATCATTTAAAATGAGTTAATTACCAAACAATAAGAAAAAAATATATTAAGTGTGTGAAATGAATGCACTTAGGAAACATACGTACGCCAGAAAAATAAAAATAGTTTACTAACTGTGGTTTGCCACTTAAATAAGGGGCAATCTTGAGTATATCTCTGTTTTAAAGCAATGACTCTGGAAGTATCATGAAGGCTGAATTATAGAAAGAGAGAACCAAAAAGTGTGAGACTCTTAAAATGGCTGGTGTAAAAGGTAATATTTTCCTGAAAGAAAAAAGTGGCATGAAGGATAGACAAAAGATAATTTCTGAGATATGTGGGAGCAAGCAGAAGAAATTAGACATACCACTAAGACTTATTTTGATAAATTTTGTTCCAGGTGAAATTAACCAGGAAGTGCTAGATAATTTGTGGAACCCAGTGAAAAATGAAAGTATGTGTCTTCTTGTTCAAAAGTAATAATTTCAAAGTGGCAGAGTAAGACTACAAGGGCAGCACTCTTCTTCAGAGGGTGCCCTATGCAAATGCATGGGCCACAAGCCAGTAAAGCCAGTCCTGAAACGAGGTCACTCACTCACTGGAGCCCAAAACAGGAAACAATAAAAAAAATGCTGGCGGTACTACCCAACCAATATTTTAAATAAACACTACATTAAAAAATAACATCAATGAGCAGAGAATTTTTTGGACTCTCTCCTCTTGTGTATCCATTTGTGCTTCTTTGACCCATAGTTAGTCTGCTTTTCAAAACAAACTCTGCATCTTCTCCAATGGGAGGAATCCTAACTCTTTCCTGGTCTTGGCTCTGTGGGAGAACAGCAAAGCCTTCTACCTCGTTGATTTCCTTGGATCTACATTTGACCCCTTAGCCACAGAAAAGCTGTGCTGCTCTAGGGAGGGGGACAATGGGTGACAGAGGAATGAGGCAGAGTGGAAGGGTGTTACTGTCTTGCCTTCTTCTTCAGCTCTGCATTTCCTAATATCTTCTCTATTGTGACGGAACTGAGATTTTACTCCTCCTGGTCACACAACAGATGATCATCACAAGACTGTGGTATATGCCTGGGGTCAGAACATGGCAGGGGAGATGGAGGTTACTCAAGGCCTACCAGGGCCAGAGTGAAAGTAACATCTTCATTATAATTAAGCCTCTGTCCTATCTCTGGGGCTGATGTCTGCTTGTTAGAAATCATACAAAGTTGCCTGGGATGCTTTCTCAACCTTGCCGAAAATTGTGACATTCACCAGCCAAGTGTTAGATGCAATACCCTCTTTATCTTTTTTGGAGGTGAACGGAACAGTAAGGAAGTTGAAGCATCTTCTCTTTCCAATCCAGGAGCCTCCACTGCCCTCCTGAAGAGGAAGACAACTTTTTTAAGACAAGACTCAGCTCTGGATTTATGTCGGTGCGGGGAGATGGATCAGAGACAAGGGGAGCATAAGACCTAAGCTACAGGTGTCTAAGCTGGGTTTTCCTGACATAGGGATGTATCTCCTCACACTGAGATTAGGGGACTGGTGGAGCACTATTGCTGCATTGCTACAAATGGAGGGTGCAGAACGGTGGATCAGGCATCTCCTCACCATTGACAGGAGGCCTGAAATTTAAAGTGAAGTTTCTGCTGGTCTCTATGCAATCCCTGACTCTATCTTTGTGTTTGTGACAATAGAAAGTCAATCTCCCACCCTCCCCCCCGCAAAATCCACCTGGGTAAAGCAAAAAAGAATAATAAAAGGTAAGTCATAAAAGCACAAATTAGAATGACAAATGAAAGACTAAATTTAACTATTACAAAAAATATGACAAATACATAGTACAATTAGCTTACCCTCTTAAAAATGAAAAAAAAAAAAGGCTTGGGTTGATTTTTTTGTAACTCAAAATGATTTGCCTAAAATAAACATAAAGAAGCTTAGAAATAAAAGTTCATAATACAATAAACAAAAAAGCATAGCTATAACCATGATACATTAGCAAAAGAGAAGCAGAGGTGGTTATATTAATATCATGCTATTACTTAAACATTCTGAGGCCAGATGATATGTTTCAATATGCTTCACTTATAAGCATAAAGTGCATCACATTTGAAGACTTAGTGAGCACACATGTACGAAGACGGGTTTCTAAGATATGAAACATCATAGCACAGGGGGCACTGTAATCTTGAATAGAACATAAAAATAACAAATATTTAACAATAGGCTCAAACATTCTCATGCTTTTACTTAGTCTCTTTGATAAGTTCTCCCCTCTTCCTTCCAACATTCCCACCCCCTCCTCAGGGACTTTGACTTTCCTTGGCATCTATATTTCATAATAACAGAGGCACCTGGCAAGTTCTAAAGCAGAGCAAATAGCTTGCAATTCATCAAGTGTATATATATATATTTGTTTCATTTTATAGATACATGAAAAGGAATGACATTTTGCCCCTGGCCCAATTCTTCTATCTCCTACTCCTTTTTGGATCTCCCCATGACTTCAAAGAGAAATTTGCTCTGGGAGGATTGAGCAAGATTTGTAATACAGAAATCTGTGTTCTTGAATGTCCAGAGAGAAGATAATAATTCGCTTTTGAAAACATGAACAAAAGGCCAAAACCAAAAACAATTAAAAACTTTTTCATTATTAAAAATCCCTTTCCTGTAATTTGAGACAGAATTTCAATAATTCCACATACCAATAATGTGTGATTTATACAATTATGTTTTATGATAACAATTATGTCTTACTTACCAGAGTAAAGTGATTTCTCAAGAATGAGCACCTAAGGGCGATGCCTATGGCTCAAAGGGGTAGGGTGCTGGCCCCATATGCCAGAAGTGGAGGGTTCAAACCCAGCCCCAGCCAAAAACTGCAAACCCTCCTCCCCCAAAAAACCATGACTACCTGAAATGTCACTCGTCCCAAGGTAGAACTGTTCAACAAGGCTTTCTTTCCTCTGATTGTGGACGCCATCTTGTGCCATCCAATACTGTAGCCACTAGCCTCTATACCTATTTTAACAATTCCAGTGTGGCAAGTACAACTGAGGAAATAAACTTTTAATTTTGCTTAATTTTTAATTCATCTAAATTGAAATAGCTACACATGTCTGGTGGCTAACATATTGGACAGCATAATTGTGCTTTTACAATCCACTGTGGTATTATAACTAGCAATCTGTTAAGTAGATGTGAAACTGGTCTTGGATTAATAGAATTTATAGTTTAGTGCCGGTGACAATTATCAAGTAAAAGAATAAATATAAAAAATGTAAACAAAGTAGAAATGCATACTTAAAAAGCAAAAGGAAACACAAGAGATGATTTTCTATGGACCGAGATGACCACATGGAAGGTGTAAACTTCGGCTGTCACCTAAATGATGGAAAGCGTCCAGCCAAGGCACTAGCTCAAGGGAAGGGCAGGTGTGGCTGTGGAACAGCAGGAACCACTTCCTAAGCATCTTAACTTGTTCATGGAATGACAGGAACCTGTGGCTGGAGGAGAGTGAATGGGAAGGAGAGAGGAAGAAGCAAGAATGGAAGAATCAATCAGGGGCTTAATATAGGTTGCCTTAAAAGTTACTTAAAATGGTGGTTTTCAAAAATGCACAAAGAAATCACTGACTTTGTATTGGGAGAGAAGCATTATTATATTGGAGAGTTGAATTTTTTACTTTTGTTGCCTTCTACAGAATGAACGAGAAAGCCAAAATGGAATCTGGGTAGAAAAGTTAGGAACGTATTGAGGTTGTCTGGTTTGATACGATACTAACAATCTGAGTAGTAATGTAAAAGGACCCCTGGTGCCTGTGGTGGCATGCACACTTACACACACACACACACACACACACACACACACACACAAATATATGGATTAGATTCTGGGCTCACAACAATAGAAAAATCAGGTTTGAGGTTTAAACAGGCAGTAATCAAAACTCAGCGAGGCACAAAAACTGGAGAAAGAATGAAAGTCAGGGCTTATTCACATGGCTGATTTTGTCACTTTTAGGTCTTTGAGATATTCCAAAGGAGTTCTCAAGGGGGCAGTTGGAACCAACATGAAGATCAAAGCAAAATTGGGGGTCGAGATATAATTGTGGAGTTCTCAAAAGAGACAGTGATTACTCAGTACTATAAACATTTTTTCTTATACATTTTCTTATCTGTGTCCCCCCAAACTTTTAGTATTAATAGGTGATCAAAATAATACAAAATTGCAACTAGATAGGAGGCATAAGACCCAGTGCTCTATACCAATGTAGAACAACTCAAGTTAACAGTCTCACATCGTTTCAGTGAGCTGGAAGGAAGGTACTGAATGTGCCCAACACAGATAAATGATGAATGTTTGAGATGACAGATGTGCTAATTACCCTGATCCAATCACTGTACATTATATGTCTCCAAATGCCATGTACCACCTGAATGAGCACAAGTATCACGTCAATGAAAATGTGTAACTTTTGAAACAAGTTCAAGTCAGTATGATTTCACTGTGACAACATGTACTAAAAGTATTTCCCACTTAATAATAAATAATGAATAATAAAATTGGTTATGATAAGGAATAATAAAAACGAATGTGGCAAACTCACCCAGTCAAGAAGCCTGCCTTAGAGGACCCCGACTGGAAGGAGAGGGTGACCAGAGCAGCTCCCGAGAGCACATGCTCCCTATACCTGCTGTATCATCTGTCGTCCCACTCTATCCCAGCCATGCATGGAAATAGTTTCAAGGTATTGACTCAAAGCTAAACATTGCTAAACCACTCTTGATAAATGATCATACTTATTTAAGCAATATGGCAAAAGACAAAAATATGCCTTAATTTGCTCAAACACGAGGTTGTCAAAACAGTGTCAAAAACACATGAGGACAAACAGTGTGAGCAGGAACTTTGTTGTACTAACATTACCAGTGAATCTTCACATTGCTATTAGTTAGAAATGAGCTGATTCTCACTGAATCTGCTTCATCATTCTTTTCTGTTAATACCTGGTAGCCTGTGCTCACTTCGGCAGCACATATACTAAAATATCTGGTAGCCTCGTATTGTCCTGCCTGCCTTTCTGAACCCATCTTTGTACTTAAGGAAATGACTTCTTGGACTTCCCTTCATCCTCTTTGTTGTAAGAAGTGTGAGTGTGTGTGTCGGGGCAAAGGACTACAAGGTTTGCTTTCATTTTGAGTTAAATTTTACAGTGCAGAGCTTTTAAGAAATATTATATAAAGAGATTAAGAAAAATACTTCATGATATGCTTAATCAACATGTGCAACAGCAATTCTGATCCCTGGAAAATTCCATAGGGAACGACAGCTGCTGCTGAACTGTGTATTGATATAATAAAAGCATTAACCAGATAAGACTGGTGTGAATGGAAATATATCTAGCATTTTAGTTAGAAACTAAAGTTAAAGATTTTGATTTTCCCAGATAGAAATTATAAATCATCCTGGCATTTCACTGACTTATTTGTAAGTGTTCTTTAGTCAGGAAAGAAATTACATTTAGATTGGTAAGTACATATGTCATATATAATATTAATATCCTAAGATTGAAATGTATATAAAATGAATATATCTCTAGATCTTATTTTTACATGCAGAAGTCTCTTATTAATGAGGAAAACATTACAAGAATTATGTCAATGTGAAATGAATTAGAGATAAATTACTTATCTCAGGTTACTCAGCTTATAATGCACTTCGGGGATATTTACTTTTTGCTTCCTCCGTGCAAAGTCGATATTCAAATAACCCTCAAAACAGCAATGTTAAAATTTTAAAATCAGCTTAATCCCTAACACTAAAAATGCTCTAAGCCCAGAGCTTAAACGTAAACTATCACATTCATTATAATTATGGAAATCAAATAAATTTAATTTAATCTTCCTAATATAGCTGATAAGGCAGATATTATTCCTTTTTTACAGAGAAAGAGACTGGTACCTATTGATATTAACTAAATTCCCTACATCACACTGTTGGTGAATTGTAAATACTTGTGAGAATTAGGACTGTCTTATTGTTTTTTGAACCTGTAGGACATAGGGGAGAGACTTGAGATGTCACCGTGTATAAATAAAGTTGAAACAAAGCCATGGGGCTGTAAATAAAAATGGATATTTATTAATGTTAAACTCATCATCTTTCCACTGTGCTGTACAGCAACACTCTGCTGCATTCATGGATAATGCCCTCCCCTATTGTAGATCCCTCTTGCTAGCTTTTTAAAAGTAGAACATACATTTTTGGTTGTTCTGACATGAATATTGACTGCATTTCTAAAACGCATAACGTTAACTGAAAATAGGGACATAAGGTGTTGGTAAATGGGGTGAAGGAATCCTGTAAAAGTAATCTACTGAGGAGATACGTATTACATGCCCTGGTCTTAAAAAGGTTCTCTAACAAAACTAGAACAAACAGAACAATGGAAGAGAGAAAAGGAAAAGTTACAATGAATAAAAAATTAACACATGAAGAAAAATTCTCCAGGGCATACTTGAATTCCAGCCTCATGTGTCCATATGGCGATGGGTCAGGAGGCCTCTGCACTTGAGTGGCTTTCTGTGCATGTCCAAATAGATTGCATTCCTTAAAGCCCCAATATGGTGCATTATTAATGATGAGTGCCCAGTAATTGTAGTCAAATCTTGATTAATACGAAGGACCCACTGAAAGCCCAGAGTGAAAGGTCACATTACTCAACTGAGTGAAGATATGGCTACTGTTTGAAATCATGTGAAATTAGGTTTAGATACACAAACTTATAATTGAGTTCTTATTGTGAGTAAAGCAGTGTATTTAATGCTTAAGAAAAATAACTTTGAAGTACAGAATTATAGGTAAGGTGAATATGATCATGTTTACCCAATCCTAGTATATAAAGAACAATGAAAAATCAAGGAATACTGAATAAGAAGTCATTCAGATTAATGACTATTTGGTAAACTATGAATTAACTTGTTAAATTTATTAACATGTAAGACTATAAGGTCTGAATATGTAAATAATTTTTAAAATTATATTAGATGATAACCATTCCCATTATTAAATATTACAAAGAGATAATTGGCAAATGGATTCATAGCTTAAGATAGTTGATATAAATGAAGTCAATAAGGTCTTTAATAGCATAATCTTTGATACAATGATTGAATCTATACCTATCTATCCTGGGCACTGCAAAAATTCTAGTTTCCCTATGTCTATAGACCTATCTCTGAACTTTTAATTGTACATAAAAGTCTGTCTTGTGTTTATTTTACAATAACGGAAATGTAGCTGGGAATTGCTGGTCATCTAAGAACTACATTTTCCGGAGTTCTCTGTAACTAGGTGTGGTCATATGGTTAATTTCCGTGTCAACTTGCATCTAGGATCTTCAGTGCTTTTTCTCTCAGGATTTTCTGACCTTTCAAACATCAGGTGAAGATGCAGATCTCCCTTTTCTCAGGTCCTTTGACTTCATGAACCATAGGCATTCATTGACCTGGAATAGCTAATTAGGACCACTGTGTAAAGTACACTTCTTTGTTTCATGTTAAATCTTATTTTCTTGTATTTGTTAAGTCATTATTTTTAGATGTCTTCTTAAAGACTTGGTTTACATTAGCTTCAACAGTAACATAGTTCTGAGAGTTCAGACCAGGTTTACTTAAACTACCGTCACTGGGTCATTCCATTCATCTTGAAAACTTCCTTGAGGGTGTAAACTATGGAAAATTGACTATAAAGTTTATATTTCAGGATGTGGGGTTAGAATTCAAGCATAGTGTATGGGATATAGAGCCAAACATAGAAAACATATGGGGGAAAATATTTCCTCATCCATCAAAAAAGGGACTTCCGACTATTTTAGAAAGAAAATATCCAAGGGGAATTAATCAACATCTTTATATGCATCAGCTAATATTAATCATATGTATATCAATTAAATAAAGTATTTTGTGCATAGATGAAAAATAAAGAAGACATAAAATGATATTTTTAACAAATTCCAGTCAAATAAATAATAGACAAAAGATTTTCCAATTTTTTGTTACTGAGTAACTAACATAATTCAGAAGTTTAGTATAAATGACTTGATGTATTCTCAAGTGTATTAGAAATTTAAAATGCCAATCATTATCTCTTAAATATATTCAAAATTATTACATGCTAAGGGCATGGGCACAAAATTAATTAAATGCAAAATAAACATTGTTTATTTTTAAAATGTTTTAATTTGCATTGCATGGTATGCATTTACCCTGTACAATATATATATAGTGAAATGATTCAATTTAGCTAATTAACAAATGGGTTATGTCATATAGTTATGATTTTCATGGTGAAGTTGCTTAGTGTCTCCATTCTTAGTGTTTTTCAAGATTGCAATATATATTCATTAACTATTGCCTTCATACTGTACCATAGATCTTTTGAAAATTTTTTTCCTGTCTACCAGAAAATATGTATTCTTTCATCAACATTTCGCCAACATCCCCATCCACAACAATCCCAGCCTGTAGTCATTGATTACTGTCAAAAATTCTATACCAACAAAGTGGATAACCTATGAGCAATGGATAAATTACTGAACTCATACAACCTGCCAATACTGGATTAAGAAATATGGAAAATTCAAGTAGACCAGTGAAAAGTGAATGGTTAAATCAGATCTACTATGAAACATACATTACGGGCAAGTCATTGGGTCAGTCCATATAGTACAGGTATCCAAATTTATTAGTATAGAACTTTCATGAAATAAAAAATATTCATTTGATACATACTATAAACCAGTTCACATCAAAATTTGTAGATCAACATTTAAAGTAAGTATATGGTGAATCATTTTTCAAAACAAGACTACTATATATGTATATATTATATGTATATATATGAATACATATATATCATATATATCACATATCTCAAAATATGAAGACCTTATCTTATATATGTATAGACACAGGAATGAGATAAGATGTCACTATGCTGCCCAGGTAGATTTGGGGCTATTTACAGGTGTTCTGTAGCACTCTGAAGCCTCAAACTCCTAGGCTTAAGTGATCCTCCTGGTTCTGCTTTCTATGTAGCTGGGACTACAGGCGTGTACCAACCACTATGCCTAAGACTGTCAAATTCTTTGTGTGTATATTTTTGTGTGGGTATTTATACATATATGTTAATTTTATAAAATAACACTTGTATTTTGTATGTATTCTCTCTCTCTATATATATATATGAAGAAAGCCATAATAAGCACATATCAATGTGAAAAATAAACATATAATTTAGAACAAGCACTATTCAAACAAGAACAAGCTATATTTAACTATGTAGTAGTTGTACTGAAATATAAAATCAGAGCCAAATAAAAGGAAATATTTTGTTCCAAAGATGTGAACTATGTAAGCACAATGAAGATAAAAATGAGGGTAGATTAAGATAAGGACAATTCCACCAAAGGCATTTCATTCAAAATCTTAAACATAGCTAATATGGACAAATCCTGTGTATTATACCTGTGATTACCACCCCATCTCATTTTCCTATAGATGCCCACAAAGAACTCCAAAAGCGAGGAAGAAGAAACATATTGTCATAATAAGTAGAAGAGGATAAGAAGTCTCATTTTCATTAGAAGTGTGACAGTTAGCAGGAGACGGGAGATATCACTATGGCAGATTACAGAGTGGAGGTCACATGAAAGATCCAGAGACTAGATCCATCCTTTCAAGGATACTTGGGCCAACCTTGTCTAGATTTCAAGTTTTGTTTAATAGTATGTCTCCATAATTTTATAACTTTGAAAATTAAAACTGGGTAATTAAATTACTTCAGGACTTTCCATATTATATATCTTAGAAGGCAAACAAGATTTATATATTGATAAAAATATGACCGATTAAGCACAAACACACACATGTGAATATATTCACCAAAAAATAAACAGAAAACTCTGATTCTCATTCTGTCTCTATGTTAGAGAAAATGTTTTTGAGTTAAACAAAGTGAAACTCTATTAAAAGATATGACTCAGGCCATAAGAAACTTATGACTCAAACAGAAGTTAACTTTCTTCAATTCCTTTGAGTCAGAGCCATTATTATTTGCATATAAAATTTTCTACATAGAGTATATGAGATGTTTCAATTCTAGACCTTGAAACAACCATAGATCATTAAGTTACACCTCTATTAAATGAAAGGTTAAATGGTTTGAAGAAAGTGATGGGAATTCTCATAATACAATTTTATAATTTAGCTTTAAATTGTCCAGTTTCCAAGACAAAAAGGAAAGAAAATTAAAGTGATAACCATTTTAAATTTAACTTTTTCTTTTTGTATCATTAATTTCTTGACAAATTAGTATGGTTTTTTTTTCTCATTTTATTGTACTTTTGATGCTTATTCAGTATTCTGATAATAAGTTTTAAATATGGAAAATTTCAATGAGTCAAGATTTTCTTTTTTTTAAAGTTCCTAAATAAAATGTCATACTTGATGAACATGATTTTATTTATGAAAGGTAATAAAAAAAGAAAGGTAATTATATCATTGAAAATTATTTAGAAATTACCCTAAAGAGATGTTAAATAAAAAATTTAATAAAAATGATGGAGAAGTTTACAAGTGACAGAAGCTCAGGGTATAGATAGGGAGATGGTGACAGCCTCAGGTAGCAGTAGTCACTCTGTCAATTCTTAAGAGAGTCTGTAGTGAAGAGAGAGAATCAGCAGACTATGGTCCTGCCAAGGTAGAAGAGGCTGTAGCTTAGGAAAGGTTGGTAGCAGGCAGCTTGCTAAAACATTTGGCAGAAAAAACAAAAGGTATATTCAGTCGGCTCCAAAAATAAGCATTAGATGGAAAGAAACATAATCCCAAATCTCTCTCCAGTCATATCAAAAAATAATCCTCACAAGTATTTTTAGAATGGAGAATGTAGTAAGTCTGTGCACAACAGCCATCTACAAATCTGAGTTTGCAAAGTAATTTAAATTTCAGGGAGTAGAAGAAGAAGAAAGAGACAGAGAATAAGAAGGAGTGAATCAAAAGCCAGACTTAGGAAGGGCAGGGGACAGTGGGAAGGGGAGAAGGAAAGGGAGAATTTTGAAAACTGTTTGAGTCAGTTTTGGTAATTCCAATATGCCAGCATTCTAATGCCTGTGTATTTGCGAAATGCAGTTACTGAGATGGCTAGTGGTGCCATAGGGCTTGAAGTGGACTATAAAACAGCCTGCCATTCAATCCTACAATTCCTCTACTAGGTATATATCCAGAAGACCAAAAATCACATTATAACAAAGATATATATACTAGAATGTTTATTGCAGCCTAATTCATAATTGCTAAGTCATGAAAGAAGTCCAAGTGCCAACTGACCTGTGAATAGATCAATAAATTGTGATGTACACCATGGAATATTATGCAGCCTTAAAGAAAGATGGAGACTTTACCTCTTACATGTTTACATGGATGAAGCTGGAATATATTCTTCTTAGCAAAGTATCTCAAAAATGGAAGAAAATGTATCCAATACACTCATTCTTAGTGTGAAACCAATTTATAGCTTTCTTATGAAAGCTATAATACATTTATAGCCCCAAAAGAAGGGGAAAGGAGAGGGGGAGGATGGGTGGAGGGAGGGTGATTGGTGGGACCACACCTAAGGTGCATCTTACAAGGGTACATGTGAAATTTACTAGGAGTAAAATATAAATGTCTTAACACAATAACTAAGAAAATGTCATGAAGGCTATGTTGACCAGTTTGATGAAAGGATTTCAAATTGTTTGCAAAACCAGCACATTGTACCCCATGATTGCATTAATGTACACAGCTATGATTTAATAATACAAAAAAATTGAGAGATTGGTTTCCTCAATAATATGTCTAACAACTGATACCAGCTACTATATCATGGTGTACAACATAGTGGCTTCATTTGATAAGGATTTTGAACAACTAATGTAGTTGTCACTGGAAGCTATAATAGGGTTCTCCGTGACAAAGAAGTGTAATCACAATACTTTGATGCAAGTAGGTTATATAAACAATATCTAATGGTTTGAGTAAAGATGTTTGAAGTTTCTATACATAAACTAACTCCCAGGTCTGATCCAGAGTCTAAAAACCTAGAGTAGAACCTCCATAAAGAGCGATTGTGTTCCTCTGAACAGGATATGACCCACTAAGCAGCCAAGGGAAAGGAGTCACTGAAACAACCCTGGGCAGTGACTTCCAGGCCACATGCAGGGTACGTGGTTTCCCAAGACCCAGGGGAAAGGTTGTTACCCCAGTTGTCCCCACCAGGATCGTGGTCTGGGGGAGTGGAAGAATGAATTCACAGACCAGGAGCTGGAGCTGCCAAAAGCAGAAGTGTATTGATAGAAAAAGCAGTGGACCACATCCTGAAGGGGTCGCGGCTGTAGCCTGGGGGCGCTGGGGTTTCCTACCTCCGCCCCTCGGTCCCTCTCACTGGCTTGTGTCATTTTGGTCCTGTGCCTCGATTGATCCCCTTTCCTGGCAGCTGTTTTGTTTGTTTGCCCCCTTTATCCAGCGGCTTTGGTCTCCTCTCTGCAGGAGCCACACACCTCATCTCACCCACTTCCTCTGTGTAGCTCCTCGCCAGCCCCCATGTTTTTGGGTGGGTCACAATATTCGTCCTGGTTTCAGGTGGGTTTGGGGCGCCCCTCTCGACTTCCCCTGGCTCTCTTGCCTTCACTTTCTCCCCATAACTCTCCCGTTTCCCCCCCACCCACCGCAGGTCTCCTCAGTGTTATCTGGAAAGCACAGATTCATTTGATGTAAGGCCTAATTCTTTTCAACAGATTTCACTGTTAGAATTCCGTGATCAGTAAGCAACATCCTGGCAATTTACAATTCCTAACTGTGAATCGAGTCCATCTGAATGGTGCCTGATTTAATGTTTATACAGGTATTTTTCATTTAAGCTTTACAACTGGGGTCTCTGTTTACATACATTTACGTTAGCTAATGCTAGCTGGAGACTAAAATTGACATCCACCTTACCGGCAATGTGCCCTAAAATACATGGAAGGTACCTTCAGGAAAGAGTTATGTTCAACAGCTTGACAGTAAAGGGCCAGATTCTCTGTGAATTCTTTCTAACAATACACACTAGCGTGTGGAATTCAGAGTAAAATAACGCTGTTGAAGTCTGCTCAATATACCTTTTTCCCGCTGGAAGTACTAAAAAGAATAGCTGCTATTATTTTAGTTATTGAAAAGTTTCTAAATATGGTTTTATACTACGGAGACTTTATTCTATTGTATAGTCTATTTACGGAGGCAAATTTTACATAGACTATTTTAAATGATCGTGAAGAGATGTTTAATAATAGAGTTGATACGGGTAAAAGCATGGAGAGGTTTTCAAGTGGCGGCCATTCTGAGTATGAATATCTTGTCTATGGAGCAATTCTGCCAAATAGATATTAGGACTAATAATTTTCCCCCCTCCTCCTTTCTTTTATAAACCTTTACGGAAACCACAGAGAAGAGCTGGAACTGCAGAGATTCATAAGGCAGATTTCTATGATTCCTCAGTCTAATACAGTACAGAGATGTGAAGAGCAGTATTAGTAACAGGTCACAGTGGCTTTCACAAATCAGCTCTTCAGTGGGAAAGAGGATGATTGAGCAAGTTCTAGAGTTATGGTCTCAGTTTCTCAGGCTAAACCCTCTCAGCCAAGATAGACTTGTTACAGTATAAATCTTTTATCTGAACATTTCGTATAATAGGTATTTTTTTTATATATTTGTGATTTTTGTTGACAGTCTATAAAAATATGGCTCTCCATTAAATGTGTAAATTTTGTCCATTACGGCAATAGTAGACTCAATTAAAAGCACAAATAATGAAAATGGTTGGACTGGATTTATGTCTTATGTGGTTAGCCGGGTTCTCCCAACAGAAATTTAAATTTTTACTTATTTATGCAAGGCTAAGCATATATAACAAAGCTGGTGAAGCAGTTCAGCCTTCAAAAATCCGAATTCTGAAATCCCTGTAATGTCAATAAATTTGAGGATGAAATGGTTTATTTTATTTCTCGTTAGAGAAATGCACTTTATACCGGTGAATAGGATATGTAGGATATGATAAAGGGAATTCTAGTCCTGTAAAGTTGTATACATTATGAATCTAATGAGAACGTTTTACTTATTCATAAAATAATATTTTTAACAGCTTAGGAAGTTGGCTGGAAAGAGTGACACAACTCTAGATTTTAATCTATAAATTTCAAAGCTGCTTCCTGATGATCTCTAAAGAGAATACAAGAGTGTACCCGCTACCAGAAAGCAAATAAAAAAGACACCCCTTGCTGACAAAGCAACCTTTTATCCTTGGAACTTTATCTTTGGCCTAGAGGAGATTCAACAGGGGAAATGGTCCTGAAGATCAAATGCCTGCCTTCTCGACTTCATGTTATTATATCTCAATGTATAACATAAATTCATGTCCTTAAAGGTAATAAAATTAACAAGCAAATCAGCTATTACAAAATAAACAACAAACGAACACCCCCGTTAACTCTATGCTGATTTTCACATCCAGGGAGATAATGTAAAAGATCAATGAGATTTAACAAGAAAAATGCTAAAACTTAAAATATACAAGGTCTGCCTCATCTCACTTTGTACATATTTGCATTTAATTTTCATAGAGAAGGGCTGATTTATATCTACTCAGAAGCTGACTCTGGTTAAAAATATCATCTTTATTAAGTCTCAACCAGCCATCAAACAAACAAGTACATTTTAAAATAGTATTCCCACCCTGCAGGGTTCCAGTAAAGGAAATAATAAAGTAAAATATGAAAAAAAGAGATTGTTCTTTGAGAGGAAGAGATCTAATTAAAAGGAGGCCCTAACAACTCCCTGGATTAATTGGAAGCCAACTGAGATAATTGGACCTATGGGAGTATGATTACACCCATCATAAACTGCTTTTTTCACAAGTGTAGGTTAAATGCTTGATGCTTTAATTGGGTGCAGCACTACAATGAAAGCAGAGATAATATAGAAAAAATAATATTTGGGAAAGAGATCTCTGGAAGTTCCCTGGCATCATTAACAATGATGCGTGTGTCTGTGTCTGTGTTTTCAAATATACAATTTTCTAGGTTTCTTGGAGCCACTTTGATTACAGTGTGGTTACAATTCTCTCAACCAAAATATATTTATGCTATTAAAAGTTGACCTACTGACCACATGTAGCCCCTTTGCAATTAGAAATTCAACAAGATCACATCACTTTGTGATTGAACTTAAAAGGGACTGCTGTTTTTGAAGATGAGGTCCTTAAAAGTACATTGCAACAAACATTGGCTTTCAATTAGATGGTCTTCCAAGAAATGGAACCACAAAATTGTAGAGCCTCAGAGAAACTTATTGATCATTTATCTGGTCAAACCTCCTACTTTGACATGTGAAGGGTCTGTAGGAAGACAGGTTGAAATTTCTGGAGCAAAGCTGGGTTTTTATTAAGGGCTAGGAGGTGTGGGGGCTCACAGAAGGCAAGGGCTAATTTTCCTTTGAATTCATGTGTCTGAGAAAGCAGTGGCTATTTGCAAACATCTTAATACTTAGTGATGCTATAATATTTCTAAAACAAATTTCTATGGAAAGACTTGTAAAGGTAGCAAATTGAAATCACTCCATTTACCCTGGAAAATCACTGCATGTACCTTGTACAGTACTATCAATTTTGATAGGAAGAAGACAAAAACAATATTACCAGAGACAGGAATGGTGAGCATATACCATCCATAGGTTTTAGCAGTATGCCCCAAAGTTTTAGACAAGGCTACAACATCTCTTAAGAAGACTAATCTATGAAAGTGTGCTAGATATTTTCTTTTCTCCACTTGTTCTGTGCCCAGTAGGCCAATTCCTTTATACAGCTTCCACAGGGGTCTTTTGCACTTAGATTTCCTACTGGGTTCAGCCAGTGGGAGGGACATGAGCCGGTGATTGGGTGGTGGGCAGAAGTACAAGTGTGCGTGATTAGAATCCGAGGATCAGTCATCAGCAGGTGGCCCTGGCAGTGAACCTGTCCCTCTGACAAAGGCTTCCGTTCTTGCTCCACAGCCTCTTCTACTCCTAGAACAACAGCTCCTCCCCCACGCTGGCAAATGCTTCCCTCTTTGGCCTTTAGACATAAAGTCCACACTTTCTCCTTCAAGTCTGTTCTGAAGACTGAAGCCAAATTAACCTTTCAAAATTATAAATGTATGGCTCGGCGCCTGTGGCTCAAGTGGCTAAGGCACCAGCCACATACACCTAAGGTGGCGGGTTCGAATCCAGCCCAGGCCTGCCAAACAACAATGATGGCGGCAACCAAAAAATAGCCAGGCACTGTGGCAGGAGACTGTGGTCCCAGCTACTTGGGAACCTGAGGCAGGAGACTCGCTTGAGCCCAGGAGTTGGAGGTTGCCATGAGCTATGATGCTACAGCACTCTACCCAGGGGGACAGCTTGAGGCTCTGTTTCAAAAAAAAAAAA
>CAUYTI010079221.1:0-36136 GCA_963575145.1 Galago senegalensis | reverse complement strand
ATACACAGCTAATTTATAGCTTTCATAGGACCAGCAACCTTTACTCCATCTATAACACTGATTCCCTCTTCCCATGCAATATAACATACTTGTGAGAGATGCTGAGATAATAAGATTTCTTTCTTTTTTTTTTTTTTTTTTTAGACAGAGCCTCAAGCTATCCCCCTGGGTAGAGTGCTATGGCATCACAGCTCACAGCAACCTCCAACTCCTGGGCTCAACCGAGTCTCCTGTCTCAGCCTCCCAAGTAGCTGGGACTACAGGCGCCCGCCACAATGCCCAGCCATTTTTTTTTTGGTTGCAGCCCTCATTGTTGTTTGGCGGGTCCGGGCTGGGGATTCGAACCCGCCACCTTAGGTGTATGTGGCTGGCGCCTTAGCCGCTTGAGCCACAGATGCCGAGCCAAGATTTCTTTATCACTGTATAAGTTATGAATTATCTGCCCCTACCAACTCTCTATCATTCTTACAATGATCCTCTTAAATGGTCCTCTGTGAACTTTTCACTTGACCTTTACAATTAGGTAGACCCCTGATTTTGCTACTGCTATAATTTCTTAGGCTCTAAACTGCAGGTAAAAGCTAACTGAGGGATTATCTTGATATTTATATAAATTGTTATGTATAAATTTTTAACTTATGCCTCAATAGTATGCCTTGTCAAAACATTGTGTTAGCTAACCACTATAGAGTCACTACTTTGTGCCAGGCAGTGTATTAGATGTAATTATTATTATGTACATTTCATGGATGATGAAAATAGAGGAACCTGAAGTTTGAGTATACGAGGAATATGCTGATAGTAACAAGAAACAAGAATTTTCGGAACTTTTTTTTTTTTGGCACAGGGATTATACTTAACCCCCTGCCCAAAACAACCACCACCACCACCACCCACCAGGAAAATGATATGGGCTGTGGTTTTTATGACACTAGACTATGGGCGTCAAAGACAGTGACCCCTAAGAGATGAGCTAATAAGTTAAAAAAAAAACAAGCCCCCCCATGTTGACTTCCCCAGCCCACTAATTTAGGAGAGTTTCTTGACTGGGACTGACCTAAGTCTGACAGATTTTTCAGTTGTGCAAATCAAGCTAATTTATAGTCCTAGAAGAACAAGGTACTTATAGTTTATAGGACGGGAACGTATAAACAAAATAAAACAAAAAAACAAGCAAAAACCTCACTGGTTCATGGGCATAAAAGTAAAATTAAGCTCAACTAAATCGAAGCATTTTTCACCTCAGATGTTGAAATTTTACCTCCAGAATATTTATTTTATTTTGTTAATATTCCATGTTTTTATGCAATTTTTTGAAAATGAGAGAAACTACTAAAGCCCAGTGCTATTAAAAATTTCACCCAATGTGAAAATGATCTGTTTCCCTCTGGTTTGTGGAAACAGAAACTATTGCTATAGGAGCAGAAGTCCTGCCTCACACCGCTCCCTCTTACCCTGTTAGACGGTTTCCCCACTGGCAGCACTTGCTGAACCCTCAAGGTGACCTTGGCAGTGCCCAGGATTCTTTCTCTCCCAGCGTCTGTGTTACTGGTATCTAATCACCAGCATCCATTTCTCTTCCAACTTAAACGTCCCCCTTGGCATTCTACACTCCTAAGCGGGTAATCCACGTGCCTACTCTCCAGTCCCAGATTTCTGGAGCTTGGGGCTCTCTCAGAAGACTCTCTTGCTCTCTACAAAGAAACAACCTATCTCACCATAATTAAACATTTACCCACATACTATATTTTTGTTGTAAAAACGTATCGCCTCGCCGACCATATAGCTGGTGTTGTAAAGGAGAAGGGTACTATGTTCGCACAAGGATATGGAAGATGAAAAGGTAGAATTTCCAGGCAGAAATCTGCTTGCAATGATCCATGTTTCAGTTTCTCTCCAGTGTAACTCCTGTGGCTATTGTTGCCAGATTTTTGTGGCTTTATTATCATCTTTTTCTCATAACCACGCTCTTCAACATATATCATATATATGTGTGTGTGTGTGTGTGTATATATATATATATATATATGAACAAGATTTCCCAAGTACCCTTACTGTACTGTGCAAATATTCACAAGAGCAGACAAACATTTATTGAGTCTTTTCCAGTTGTTGAAATCTGCTAAGTGCTTTACTGGTGCAGTTCCAATTGATCCTCACAAAAATTCCTGTGGGTGAGATTTTATTAGCTGTGTTTCGCTCGTTAGAAAATTGGAGTCAAAGAGGTTAACTTTTCAAAGTCCACAAAGGTGGAAAGCTTGGAGTCAGGAGTAAAACTGAAGTTAATCTCATACCAAAGATTTTATTTTTTTTTCTTCTTTATCTGAACAACTGCAAATGAATTGATAATCGAATGTTCCTGTTCCACATTTTCATATTTTTGGACTGTGGCTATTTATTACCTAACACAAGCAGCGGCAATTTTTAGAATCAGTTATTATTTAAAGGTACTGAAAACACATCTCGAGATGGGTCTAAATTAAACTAAGAAGACACCACAGCCTTCTCTAGTTCCAATAGAATTCTCTCCCTAAAAGTGTCTTGCCTTCCTAAGAAAGCAAAGCTCATAATTGCTAAACAAGGAACCTAATGTACTTCCAAAGCAAGCTTGTTCAGACACTCATGGGTGCTCTGGTCCTAAAAGACAGATACCATTAGCCCTACTACTTCAGTCTTTGTTTTCAAAACTAACTTCGAAATCCACAGCTTGACACATCAGTCCACTTTCTATGCTTGAAACCCAAGTTCCCTCATGATTTAGCCCTTGGATACAGCCCTCCTTTCTCGAAACTCTTGCAAGTACTTGGAAAATTTCAAATATCTCACGTCTTTCATTTTCAGAACTATTAAACATATTTCTTCTGATATTATTCTTAAAGTCATTTTAATGAAAAATACTACTTTCTGTGTGCACAGCTCAGGTTTATTTCCCCCACAGCACCCCGACTGGCTTGCAGGTGTACACGTGCACACGCTCCCACACGCACACCCCGGGTGGGGAGCCCTCCACTCTTCCCTCTTCTCAAGGTCTTGACTCTTCCTGAGTTCTAATTCTTTTTTACGTACTGTTTGACATTTTCACTCGGCCTGAAGAGAGAGGACTTCTCAGCTTCTTTCTAGTGCCTGTATATTATCAGCTAAGGATAAACATGTAATAATTACATAGTAAAAAGAAAACAAAGCAAAATGCTGCTTCTTACGCTATAATGTTGCCTTCAATAGAGACCTATGGATGGAATCCACTTGAGTGCTTCTTTGGAAAACGGTGCCGACGTCTACAATTAACAGAGTTTTACTTAATATTCTTCAAACAAGATTTTACAGCCACTCAGGAGTGAAAGCTGTATTTATATAGTAAAGTCAGAAATTTTAGAAGAAACCTTTAGCAACTGGTTTACCATTGAGAGTACTAACTGGGGCCTAATGGAATTTATGAGCAGTTCTGAAGAAATATTTTACTTCTTCACAGAATCACAAGGCTGGAAATGAACCCCAAAGGTCAGGTGGTTCATCTCTGATGTTTAAATCATCCCTCAGAGATGAGAAACTACACTATTTGTAAAAACCTTCGGAAAGATTTGACAACTTCCCTTTGTAACAAATTCCAGCACTTTATACCTTTTACCCTGATGTTTTTTCCTAAATATAACCTAAATTTCTAGTGTTAGAGTTTTTCCTTTTACACAATGGCTACTGAAGCCTGAATGTAGCAGGTTAATACCCTCTTTGTGGCCGCTACCACACGCTTGGATGGTAGAGCTCACTACTGGACTCCTGAGTAATTCTTTTGTCTCAGGTTAAATAGCTATTTTTCAAAATTATATTAGTCTTTGTGACTCCTCTAGAAATTCTTGCTGAAGACACTAGTATCTTCATAGAATAACATTCTAATGTCCACTCTTGTCCTCAACAAGACCTTCCTGGCAAAGCCATCTCTTCAAAGAAGAAAGATCAAGAGATCAGTAAAATCAAATAAAGTCAATAGATCACAAAACAATCAAAAATTCCATATATTAAAGTAAAATGGATGAATTAATATGAAGTGTTTTATTCAGGCAGTGTAGACAATGCTGATTGTTATGAAACCACGATTGGATCATGCCCATTCCCTTCATAACCCTTCAAAATTATTTTGTGTTAATTTATTCTACAACTGTCTGAGGCATAGAAGTTATATCATAATTATTTTTTCATTTGTAAAATGCTTAAAATAAACATCTACCTCATAGGGTTTATGAGGTTTACACGAGTGAATTTAAAAAAGACATTTCATAGAGTGGGCACTCAGTACATATCAGCTGGCATTATTGATCGTATTTGTAGTAATACTGATGATCTTTTCACACTCTTTAAATATATGAACCATATTATATAATTTTAATTCTAAAAAAATTCCTGACGTGACCAAAAGTACTGTTTTAAAGAAAGCAATAAAAACCTATCTGATATTCTGATTTTCCTTTAATTTATGAAAGTGGCCACTTATAATAACTAAAATATATTTACCTTGTGTTTTGAATTAAGCATAAATAACAATGAAGGCAAAATAAAGGTTAACTACAAATTTAACTAAATAGGAATCATTTTAGGTTCTTTAATGTTCTTAATACAATTATAGGACATTTGACCTTTTCCACTTAATGTTCGATACATATTTTAATTCATTTTCAACTTCATTTTTCACCTCTTTTTCCAGTCTTTGTAATCTGCTTCTCCTGTCTTTTTCACGTTAAGTTATAGTTCAACCTCTAGGTTCTTCTAAGAAATAGGATAACAACATTTGCTTCTTTGAGCCTGACATAATTTTTGAATTCATATCCTCTCATTAAATAGTATGCTTTTACTTTTGGCTGATTTTATAGAATCCTAAACTTGTTTAATCTCATTTATGAGACAGCTTTCTAACATGGAAATTCACTTATATTTCCTGTATTTGCAAGAGCCCCTCTCCAGCATGTGTGCCATTTTTGTGCCATCTTTGTTGAGGCCTCAGTCATAGGCCCTCACTTCAATGTTCTCCTGTGAGAGGCAGCTAACACCTTACACTAATGCGGGCTCACATCTGAGGCACAGATGCAGATAATTGGGAAACCAAAGCCAACAAGCTGACTACAGATCATGTGAGGTGCTTTAGATTGTAAGTAACAGAAAACCTATTTGAAAGTGGCTTGAGTTACAAGGCAGTTAATTACCTCACCAAAAAAAAAAAGAAGTACAGGTAGAGAAGTTCAGGGCTGATTAACTTAGTGGTACAACCATGCCATCCAGGGAGAGAAGTTTAGGGTCGATAACTTAGTTGCACAACCATGCCATCCAGGTTATTTCCTCTTCTGTTCTGTCATCCACAGGATTAGAACTTTTCCCCTTGGGCTGCCTTTTGTCATGACCATAGGATGAATTATAATGAGTTCTGAATTTCTGTTCCAATAATCCAAAGCCCATGCAATCTTAGTATCTGTCTCTAAGAAAATACCTGGTAATGCTACATAAAATATGACACGTAAATTAAATGTACTCTGAGACGGTAAAACTGAGCATGCTGGAAAGGAAGAGAAAGTCCCAGGGATACAAATAAAGATACGGTGGAAACTTAGGGTGTGAAAGCCTAAAAAGACTTTTGGGGGAGACAGTTTTGAATGGCAGCTCGAGACAAGGAGTGAGTCTTTGCAAGGTAGAGCAAAAATGGAAACAATCCCCTAAATCCAGGACTTCAAAGGGCCACGTATTCAATAACAGGATGGACTCCGAAAAGGGCCTCACCAAGAAGAAGTGATAACATTATTTGTCCTGGCCTAGGCTGTATTACCGGGGAGGGAAAGGCGGTCGTTTAAGAATTCATAACTACGTGTCTGTGGCTTTAGAAACGCCAAGCTGACAAACAGCAGAAAGAGACCTTGAGGTGGTGATTAAGGGGATACAGTGATTGGGAAAAGCCAGTGAACATTCTTCCTGCACAGAAACACCCTCCACACAAGCATCACGAGACTCCCGCAAATGAAGACTTGCTGAAATAAGTTCTATACTTAAAATTAAAGGTGCACACACACACAAGCAGCCAATCCCCTCATCCATGAGGATCAGCAGAAACAAGAACAGGTTTAGGATTATTTACAAACAGACTTATTGGATATAGAATATAAAATCACTATGTTTAAAACATGAAAGAGAAAAGGGATGGAGTCACGATATGTGAAAGTAACAAGGTTCTATTAAGAAAGACTAAAGAAAGTTAAAGAATCAAGTAGAAGCTCTGGGATTAAAAAAAAAGACATCATAATTAAAGTTAATACCGTGAACTGGTTACACAGCAGAGCAGACACCACTATAGAAAAAATGTGGACGTGAAAGCCGTGCAGCATGATGTAGTATCTAAGACATACAAACAAAGTGATGGCAAGTGCTAAAAAGTCGAAGAGACACAAAGGCTAAAAACAGCATGTGGTTGGAATCCCCAGGAGAGTAAAGGAGACGGTCATTATTTTGAAAGCCAATAGATACAAATTTTATAGGATTAAAGACCAGAATGTTTACACTCAGGCAACACAATTCTAAGCAAGATAAATGAAAAGAAATATGAACACAGAAACATGGCGTAACATTCCAGAGATGATCTCCTAAGTAGCTACGGAGCAAAGAGAGGTGACCCAAGAAGAAGAAAAAGATAAATGAGGGCACGTATTTTAAACAGAACAACTAGAAAATTAACGTGCCACATACTTTCAAAGTTCTCAGGACAAAGATTCTATTAACTCAACGTTATATTAAAGAATGAGAAAAAATATGGACACGTTCAGATAAACAAGCACTAAAATTTATCACTGATGGTGAAACTCAGGACCAGGAAAATTGCACTCAGAAGGAAGGAATGGAAATGCAAAGAAATGAAGGGAAGAAATGGATAAACACTCAGGTAAGTGGAACACAACATTACTACGTAACAATATATCCAAAGAGACAGTAGAGTATAGAGATTGAGAACACACTTTCTGAAGTTAACCTGTGTTTGAAAATACCATTCAGCTAGCGATTAGCTCGCAATGGATCAACTTCCACATCTGAAAACAGGGATGGTGAGGAGTTTATGAGGAACATAAGCAATGACAGTAGACTAGTTCCTGGCACAATGTAAGCACTGTATGATAATTCTTGTTGCTATTATTACTACTCCTACTACTTAAAATACTGATGCATAATTTGAAGGACAAAAAATAGCAAACAAAAAAATGGACTTGTAAGAACAATTAAGAGGTAGGTGAGTGGTGCTAAACTATTTAAGTTCTTAGTTTTCAGGTACGTAAAAATATTGATTATTTGGGATTTATTTGATTGATTACACAAGCTAAAATAAACATTAAGGCTATTACTAAAAGGAAAGACGTGGAGAAAGTAAATGTCCACCAGCACACAGCCTGGATTAATTCTGAATGCATCTAGGTAGGAAAGGCATGACATCCATGGGAGGTGAAAGGTGTTTCCTCACTTCTCAGGAACAGTTCAGCCCATTCTAGATTGGATTCAGTCCCCAAACTGCACCACAACAGTTCTTGCTAATGTTACCATTGATCTTATAGGCTGATGGCATCAGTAGCTACTTTGTTCATACCAGAAACCTGAGTGATACCCTCCCTTCTCCGCAGAGTAGCGAATTCACTGTCAAGACTTGCAGATCTCCGCCTTTTACATCTCTCTCCTGTTTGCCTTCTGTCTTTTTCCCAGCCATCTTGATCAAGCTATTCTCACCCCTTTCTGCCTAACGTTAATAGGCTACTACCTGATGACCAGTGTCCAGATTTTTACTGCCTTTCATTTCATTTCCTTTGTATCATCTACTGTGGTCTTTAAAAACAGAAGTATCTGGAAACGGGATTCAGTTTCCTATGGATAATATCAGGGCCCTACATAGTATGGCCACTGACAAATTGTTTAGCTACATGGTCTATGATTATGGTACTTTACCTGTGTCTTTGAACAACTTCCTTTTGCCCCTGGTATTGGCATTCTTTCCTCCTTTGTTAGAGCTTCCATAACTGCATGTACTGATCATACTTATTCCACCCGATCCTTTCCTCAAGTGTGTGCTTCATGGGGCTAATTCCTAGCACAACTCTCGGCTTACAGGTGGCCTCCTTATAAAGCTGTCCTGACTGACCACTTGGACCACTCAGATCTTTAAGTAATCTTTTGGGTGAGTTTTTCTTTTAATATTTTTCTGTCCTTCTACAATCCATGAGGCCCACATATGCTTGTTTATCCTTTTATGTTTAACTTCAGGGAATAATTTCTACTAGGAGTTCACAAAGAGTTCCTTAAAGGAGTGGAGGCGTGATTTTATGAATAGCAAATTATCCAAGGAGCTTCCGATCTGATTCAACATTACTTCTCTGATTTTTTTTTTAAAGGAATCCATACTAACTACAGAACAGAGTTTTAGATTTACAGTAAGGCATTTTTATTACATTATTTAAAGTTTTTAAATGGTAATCCATTAAAAAAAATCCATTTTTCTCTGTAATCCAAAAAAAAATCCATTTTTGTCTGTAATTTAGAAATATCAACAAACTAGCAGAAAAGTTGCAAAATGCATTAGAACCAAAGTAACAAATTTCAAAGCAAAGCATTTTAAGTATAACCTAATATTTTCTTGCCAAATTATAAAATGAAAGTAATGGAAAATGAATGTTCTAAGAAAAGTTTAAAACTTTATTTCAGAAAAGTTAAATGCATCATCAGTTCCTTAATAGTTACTATTTGGAAAGATAGGTTAAAAAAGAGAGTAAATTTAAACTTATGATAGCCTGATAGACCGGGGTCTCTATGGGGGCCAAATGCTATTATTAACTCTGTTCTGACTTTTTAAAAATAAAGTTGAGATTTAGTCTCAAAAGGATGTATTTTTGTTTTTAGTTAATTGCATTCATATTTCTCCCTCTTTTTATTTCCTGTAAAGATTTCTGGGAAATTACAAAGGGTTCAAATGCAATTAAGCAAATATTTGTTTGTCTTGCGCTGATGTAAGTTAAATTGTAACTCAGAAATGGTGCTGCCTGAATGAAGCCATCTTGACATATTTCCATTCAAATCTGCCTTTGTTCAAGATGAGCTATTACACTGGTGAAAGTCTGACCAGCCACAGAAGAGCAGAATCACGACACAGTGATTCCAGTCCTCCCTTTCAACCAGCCCTGTCGATGAACACACGACCTTTCTCTCAGGCACTGAAAACCCTGTGAATACCTGTTTCATAAGTGTCTTCTGCAGACCCATAATCTTTCTGAGTTTAACAATCAATTGGGAGACTATATAGATGCCTGGAGAGGCAAGATACCGAATTCTAGTCTTCAAAATTGTGCCAATTATTCAGTCTTTCCAGCCTCCAAAACAATTTTTCCTTCCATTTTCCCAGAATTATCTTGCTCAAAAAAATGTGTATTTCTCTATTCCCATAAACTTCATGCTGCCAAAATATCCTGCAAGTCTTTTGGAAGCTGCATAATAATAATTAAAAGACATTTCACATTTGGAAATATTTCTCCCCTCTCATTTTCTATCTTGATATACATATGTATGTTTAAGTAACTAAATTCAGTGAGAGATTTGTTAAGCCAAACAAAAATGTTTAGAATTTTATATCTGAAGCTTGTTCAAGTTTTTACGCACACTTCTTGTTTGCAAGCAATAAAAGCTTGTGATAGATATTAATAGTTTTGTTAAACAATTTTGATAAGTATTCATACTAAACTGTTTTGAGAATTTATACCTTTTATTTTTGTGACAGTCTCACTTTGTCACCCTCAGTGACACTTATGACACCCTCAGGGTACTGTGGTGTCATAATTCACAAACCTCAAAATCTCTTGGGCTCAAGTGATTCTCTTGCATCATTCTCCCACGTAGCTGGGATTACAGGTGCCCGCCACCATGCCTGGCTAGTTTTAGAGATGAGGTTTCACTCTGGCTCAGATTGGTCTCCAATATGTGAACTCAGGCAATCCACTGGCCTTGGCCTCCCAGAGTGCTAGGATTACACGTGTGAATCACCACGCCTGGCCCAAATTTATACTTCTTAAATCTATCTCTCAGTGGACTTTATATTTCCTTTTAGGCACTGTGCATTCAATATTAAACATCTGGTTTGGGATCATTTAATTTATTGGCATATATATGTATATGTAAGATTTAGGGCCCGGCCTGGTTGCTCACAGCTATGATCAATCCTAGCACTCTGGGAGGCTGACATGGGAGGATCCCTTGAGCTCAGGAGTTCAAGACTAGCCTGATCAAGAATGGGACCCCCTCTGTACTAAAAATAGAAAAAAATAGATGGGTGTTGTGGGTGGGTACCCACAGTCCCAGCTTCTAGGGAGGTTGAGACAGGTGGATTCTTTGAGCCCAGGAGTTTGAGGTTGCTGTGAGCTAGGCTCTCCATGGCACTCCAGGCTAGGACAACAGTGTGTGTATGTATGTATATCTGTGTGTGTGTGTGTGTGTGTGTGGTTTGGGAGCACTTAATTCTCGCATGCTCTTTGTAAACCTGCTTCTGCTTTACATGCAGTCTTCCCCATGCTGACCAGGCATGATTGGTACAAAGGAAGTTTAGGAAACTCACTCTTTAAAGAAAGGTTACTGATAAGTAAATAATTTTTTTTCTGATTTTTTTCTTTGAACACAGTGAGGTTAACTATGAGTTAAGAGAGTTAAGAACTAGTAAAGTGTTAAAAGAGCAGTGAGTGATGTGTTCTTGCTCCAGGTACATCCTGCAGTGCCTGCACCTGCTGTAGTTGGTGGAGTCTGGGGGACGGGGAAGAGCGTCTTGTTATTACACCTGCCGCATTAGCTGCAGCAGCTTAAATGATCTTAATCAGATTATCTGAATGGTTTGAAAAGTATAAGGGAATGAACCTATGGAAAATAATTTGGGCAGAAAATGATCAACAGATTTATGTTAGTAATGTCATCACTTACTTGGGCCCTTCTGTATGGACAGGATTATTATTATTTTACGTGTATTTTCTCTTTATTTTTCAAAAATTATTTTGAAATTGATGAAACTGTTTCCATTGCATGGATATAGGAACTGATAAATGCCCTAAACAGGATTCAATCCTGGGGATGGTTTCTTCAGAGGATCCTTCCACAGTATGTTGTAATTCTACTGCTACTCATTATGGGAATGCGTCATTAGGTTTTAGTCAATCTTCTTTGAAATCATAAATTTTTTTAATCAAAAACGCTGAGGCCCATCGTGGGTCTCTATCAAATTCATCATCCTCTGAAACCTGCCTTAAAATAAACAATCGCCATTTTTCTCTGCCATATTTACTATCTATCCTTCCCATCCTAGCTTTGAACGTGTAGTATACATCAGAATTTTAATTTAAATCCTACTTTCTAAGTATGTCATATTCCATTTTCTCATTCTTCAATTTTTTACTAAGATGAAATATTGAAAAATCTATTTGTTTTGAACTTAGCTCGAAGGACATGTTCTTTTTCATTAATAAAGACATCGATCTATAAATACTGAGGTGCTACTAGCACTAAGGTCTTTGACTCACAATTTAAGAATCACGAGAATCTTTTATTAGAACTATATCGCCAGTAATTGATAAGAGTTAGGTTTTATCTTCTTCATGTAATAATGCAATTTGTACTATAAACCACCATCTAAAATCTTGGTCAAATTCAGATTAACTCTCCACTTAGTTTTTCTTAAAGCAACCATCTGATGTTTTCAAAAGAGAAAAGAAAAAAAAGTAAAGGGTGGTTGCCAATTAAATTACAACGGGTACCTCTACTGAAAAATTTCTGACATATTTGTCTACTAATAAACTGAAATTCAAAGTCCAAAAACACGTTTAAAAGACCACTGTTCTCCCCATGGTGTTCCATTATGAAACTACTGCGATGACACCACATTAGAAACATGGAGAAACTTAACGCCGTAATCAAGCATCTGGTTGCCTCCCTGCCTCGTGTGTACAAGAGAGATCTGTCGTGCTTTCTTTACTGTTCTCAATAGGTTTCTGCGTTTATAAAGGTCCAGAAATAATCTTCAGAACTTATCCTCCATATGGCACAAGAAATCTGGCATAAGAACATTTCTGACACAAAGGATACACAACTCTTTCATTTCACAATATCAAAAATTTGCCACAAAGGCAAAAACATCAGGCAAGTATTAGAACCACCTCAGCTTCTGCTAGATAGCATCAAAGCTTACTTAGTCTGTACACGCTGACAGTCATTATCAGAAACGCATGGCAGACGTACGTTCCTTCCTTCTTCTAGTTCCAAATGTTAAACACTATTTCAGTCATATGTTTCTTTCTTTCTTTTTTTTGTTTTTCAGTTTTTGCCTGGGGCTGGGTTTGAACCCGCCACCTCTGGCATATGGTGCTGGTGCCCTACTCCTTTGAGCCACAGGCACTGCCCCCCCCCCCAGTTATATTTTTCATATGGAATTCTTTAAGACTCAGGGTGTAGACTGTCCAGCAGAGAGCCAACAGGATGAAATAACTAGATAAATGTTATATACGTGAAAAAGAAAAAAAGTGGGCATGTGCACTTGTCTGGATAATTATTATAAAGATAACTAATCTGGTTAGCCAAACGCAAAGAACCTCACGGGAAGTATATATTCTGGAGCTCCTTGGGAAGACTTTACAAGTTTCACAATTTGCTTTAATTCTCCCCTGAAATCTATTTGTCCCGTGTAAATACAACTGGAGTCAATACCTATTAAAAAAAGCCAACCCTCGAGACATCTGGAGAACAGTGACAGCTTTATACGTTCATTCTGTCTTCTTTAAAAATACATTCTAAACTTTAGGAAATGATTCAAATAACACACAATTTTTATTTATGGTGGAATGTTTCCATTAGTATATATTTTCTTATTGATGATTTGACAACCATGTCATTTAAAATATTAGAAAATATATTTAATCTGTCTTAAGACTGAAATAAATGAGGAGACTCCATTTTTAATATGGTGAACCAACTACATAGAATGCTAATTAGACAATACCATTTGTCATACAATAAAAGGAGATTATTTAGTTCCTATGATAGCAAACAAATAGTTTCCTCCTTTTTAAGGGTAACAAAGTGATTAACCTGCTAGTTCCAGGTGAAGGGATAATGTGGTTCCAAGTTTGTGCGGACCCTTTAACCTGTTCAACGCACATTGCCAGATATTTCAATTAATGTGTGCCAAGGTCACAAAATCAATTTCTTATCAGCCAAGAACACTCATACAGTAAATTTTATTTTCAAACCATAATATCTAAATTAAATCTGTGTACCTAAAAAATACAGTGCAGAAACTCAGGCAGTGGGTTTTCTCCCCGATAGCATTTTCACAAATGGCACAGGCTTTGTATGCTATATTTAGCCTACAATGTTTGGTTAGATTCTAATCTTCCCTGAGAAAGTCATTATCTCTTCCCATGGCAAATAAAGGACCAAAGTGTTAATTTCCTCTTTAAAATTAATATATGGTTTAACAGTTCTGGAAATTTTAAACAATTATAATCTATGAAACTGTATACTAATCCAGATTTCTCAGCAATACAAATTGCATATCTGAATAGAAGATTGCAGAAAAATCACGTTAATATGGAAAACAGCATTACCTTGCATTAAGTCCCATGCAAAGGGATTCTGTAGGCATTGAACTTATCTGACCAATGGCACTCAAGATTATCACAGTTTCAGTGAAAATTCTTTGACTTGAATATAAAATACTATTGTCTAATATATTTTGGTGCTGGAGTTCTGTTTCAATATTCCAATTTCACTGAACAGTTTTTTTCCTCCTAATACCCTTATTCTGACCCTACTCAGAGTTACACACAAAAGTACAGCAATTTAAGGTCGGCATTTTCATCTACGATCAACAACATGGACTCACCTAGATAAAGGCGCTGAAATATTTCGATAATCTCACCTGCATGTGATAATACTCATAACATCACAATTTTTGTGCCAAACACAATTGGCCTATTTAAATAACAATCCAAATATTTGCTATATTTGTACAAATTCTGTACAACGTACCCTACACAGTGGCATTCTCTCTTACAGCTCATTAACAAACTATATAAATCTATGATAGCTTTGATACTTGGTACCAACTTAATGTTAGATGGTTGACAAAACACTGGATAAAAAAAATTGTACCTCAGACAGACAAGAAGTAGAAAACGATCTACATTTAGAATTTTTTCCCCCACATTCTCCTGAACATGCAGTCTTTTAGTTGATTTTAACACTGCTAACCAGAATGAAAGAATCATTCTTAGAATAAGAAATTAACACTTGCAAAAGATATATTTATGTGCGTGTACAGATGTGTACACGCACATAAGACATTTTTGCAGATGGAAACAACATTTTCTTCATTGTCTTTATTTTGGGAGTACCAAAATTCTCATAAAATGACTTAAAGTTTTAGTGAGAAAAAATATTTTATTTCTTCCCATTTTTATGCGATCATGGCATTCCTTTTAATGAAATTTAGAGATTAATATTAAACACTGTAAAAGGTTTTTACCAAACATATTATACCAAAATAAAGTCCTTCACTTTGCACATATTAATGCAAAAATTGGTAAAATCCTTTCTTAAATAGTTTACTGAAGAATAGATGTAGGTCCATGTAAAGCTTCACTTATGAAGTTTGGGTCACTGGAAGGACTGACAGATATAAGGTAGGCATTATGAATAATATGCAGACTAAAATTATTTTAATAATTAAAACAAGAACTGTCAAAGTATTAATATGATTACATACAAAAATTTCATTTTTTAAAGTGCCAATGATTTCACACTTCCCAGGAATTTTGTGAAACTGGCAACTTGATACGTAAGACCCAGAAGGAACTAGCAGTCAAGGTGATTCCTGAGTCTCTCTGAACAGAAGGGCTGGGGTGTCTTAAAAATAGAAGACCATTATAAGGCATTAGTGCCAATATTGCAAATAATATGTCTGGCATATGACATACTGCATCCTAATTCATGAAAGTGTACAAAAAAATCAATGAATATTATAAGTTAGTGAAAATTCCCTATGTAAAATTGATCACTCAAAATGAAATAGGAAAATAAGATATTATGGATCAAAAAACATTAAGTTTATGATACATACTTTGGCAATTTATGAAAAATTTTCATCTTTAGATACTCTTTATTTACATCAAAATATTTGGAATAGAATTCTAACTAATTCTAATTCTTCCAAATCAGCCTTTTATAATGTATAAAATTCAACCAGATCCAAGTGCCAGATTCATGGTGACAGACATACCATTCGCAATGAATTCAGCAAAGGTGAAGGTAAGGAACAATAAAAATGAGGCATTAAAGCATTTTGCAGACTGGATCTAAGGCATTTCGGTAGTTTCTAAGGTTATAATCAAGAATAAGAAATAGTTATATTGCTCGAAGAATAGTTACAGTCGGAATTCCCCAGTCACTATTGAAAAGCAGTCAGACCCCATGAAAACTAACTCTAATATTATATATTAATACAAAAATAAAAACAAATCAATTACTAAGATGAATCACTAGGAGAACATGGATAAACAATTAATTCATAACAGAAATAAAAAGTCTTACAAAGAAAACGACACGTGAATTGAGTCTTACACAATGAGTAATACTCCTTCTATTGAAAGTGTCTAATTTTCCCCCTGAACACACACAACTGATCATCCTGTCTTATTTGGGGAGCCTAATGCCAAGCTATTTTGATGCCTGGTGATGAATATCATCCCCAGAATAGAGACATGTTGCTTATAGGCTCTTTCCCAGTTGAGAGGACTGCCCTTCTGATCAGTTCTGCTTTTTACCATCCTCGAATATAAACACTTACCAAAGTTCTTTTGGAATTGCAACACAAAGCCAAATTCCATTATATAGCATTTTCGATTGTTAGTTACATGGTAATTATAAAGTCATATGAATTACACGTCTCCCACCCTTAAATTGAATGTCCATACCATTTTATTCAAAGGGGAGATTCTCAAACACATCACATATGTGTGTAACAGTGACTGACTCTCACCAATAAGGGAACAAGTATAAAAATCATGGTTTGTTTTCAATGGTTCAAGTAACCTCAATATAGTACTTCTCTTGCTGATCATATTGTATTTAATACTTACTTTTTAGCACTGTGATGCAGAAGGGCTTTCTGAAGATTGATCTAGAAGTTTTCCATGTTTTCTCTGGTGTCTTCCTCCCTTGAGGAAGGAAGACACCAGAGAAAACATGAAAAAATGGTTTCATTTATGTGTCAACTTGTACTGATTTGTAGTACCTACCAGGTAATATTAGGAGAAGAACTTTGAGGTCACATTCTGGATCAGCAGGAAAGAGCACCTTGATGTATCAAGGTCAAGAGTGGGGATGAGAGAAGTATAAGGAGTAAATAAAAGCATCTCCTGCTTGGTCATGGCAGCGCCAGAGGTCACAGTATGAAAACATTGTGTTATACAGTGGAAAGTACATAGAGCTTAGAAGCAAGAGACCCAAATCCATACCTGTTTCACTTTCAAGTTTCCAAATGAGTCTAAAAATCAAGGCTATTGACTTATAGGGTAGTAGAACTGGAATTGACTACAGTTCAAATAAATGTGTTACAGTAACAGAATCCCCAAATAATTCAATCTGGGAGGGCCGTTATAAAGACACTAGTCTGCTCATTTGGGGGAAATTGAAGCTTGGTGACTCTTCATGACACATCATCAGACTCTCAGCTGAACAGGGCTAGAATAAACTACAAACCTGGAGACATTCGTGCAGGAACATTAGAGTATATTATTGGAGAATCTATTTTCTGGGTCATGGGACAATAGAGAGTTTTAATGTTCAGGGCTGGATCTTAGCTGTTAGGGTATAAAGAAGTAAGAGAGGAATCCAGTAATGGGAACCTGGAGGATGAGACGTTGATCTAGAAATTATTTTATTTTTAAGATGACATATCACAGGATTTAAGGTCTATGCCCCTCTACTTTAGACTAGAAGTTGTCCCAGAAAAAGGATAAAGTAAGTAGTGGTTAAATGAAGACAGGTGTGACCAAGAGGAATAGAGGACAGTAGAAACTTTCTCGTGGTAGTCACCTGCATGTCTGGCTGCCTGGCAAGTGCTCACCCTGCTCTGGTACAAATCACCCAAATGTCCTTTGGAAAACCATCTTCTCTCATTCTCTCCACAATGTGAGTAGGCTTTTCTCCTAGGCTCAGCGAAAGGAGTAGAATGATGTTACATCAGCCAGTATATTCTTAAGAACGTAATGACAATAATCAACTTGAGTGTACATATAAAAGCGACAGGTTGTGAAATATGCTATAGTCCTCTTTCACAGTAGAATATCAGTAGACGTCCCTTAAGTATTAACTGAGAAATGGAGACACAGGCATATTTTGTAGAAGATAAAGGGTCAGGACAGGTTTGTTTTAATTGAAGACTCAGGACTTCCTTAAGCTTTGGGGAATTATCTTCTATCCTTTATTATTTCTTCTGCAACATCTTCCCAGATTGGGTTTTCAGTGAGATTTTCTATTCAATCAATACTAGGCCTCCCATGTCTGGTCCTCTGTTTCTCAGCTCTGTTTTCGTATTTCCCATGTCTACTTTTTAGTGTTACAATTTGGGAGGATTTTATTTTATTTTATTTTAGCCTTCCTACTATAAATTATCTCAATTTGGGACTAATACTGGTCAGAAGATGAATGTATTCTATTGGAGGTGAAACGTTAGGTGTTTTTGACTAGAGCAATCAAATGTATTAACCAGTTTTAGGCATTATTCCCATTGGCCTGTGTGAGAAGAAGGCAGAAAGGCGGCATCAATGTTCACGCTCAAGAATTTTTTCCAAGCAGATGATCAAGTATTCTTAGAGAATATATTCCTAGCCTTATCTGGAGGCAAACGGCAATGGGGACTAATGGGCCCAATCTGTGTAGCCTTTGGTAAATAACGTATCAGCTAGTCACATAGATTTCTCCTTCCTTTCTGGGCCACCATCTTTGATCTACCCTTCCCTGTGTGCACGGAAGTCTTGGCACTGGGCTTGACTTTGAGAATTCCACTCTCAGCTTATGGATAGCTCATGAATCCCCCTTGGTTTTACCTCTTTTATTGTCAATTTGCTGAGTTTGAAGGAGGTGGCTGAATACACAGGAATTAAACTCTTGTATATGACATGCACATTTTATCAAGATTTTAAAGCTTACAGATAGTGTTAGCTACAGCCCATTTATTACTGGATATCTTAAATATACACACCAGTTTATAGAGTGTGTATATTTAGAGTTTATTATCGGAGGATCTAGTTTCTGGGTGATGGGATAATATGAGGGTTTCAATTTCAGGGCTGAGTCTTGGCTGTTGGGATACAAGGAAATAGGAGAGGAATCCAGTGATGGGAACCTGGAGGATAAGATGTAGTTGTAAAAATTATTTTATTTTGAATATGACATATCACAGGAATTAAAGATGTCCCTCTACTTTAGACTAGAATTATTCTCACAAAAAGGATAAAGTAGTAGTTAAACTAAGATAGGTGTTAAAAAGAGGAACCAGAGGACGGGTGTACATTTTTGGTAGCGTAGGGGGAAAAGGCAGATGGAGGAAGGGTAAAACAAAAATAGTTCATTTTTATCTCACTGAGGTTCAATCTCCTTATTTGCAGACCCAATTCCTAGAGTAGTCTTAGAGATCAAGTGAGGAAACTGTTTAACATACTTTCTCTTGAAAACTACTTAATTTGTAAATTGACAATAATACTAGCCCTTACTTCAGAGTTGTGAGAGGATTCAATTTATAAATTCATGTATCTAACTCACAGAGAGCAATGAAATCAACATCAACACAGTGTGCTTTTTTGTTATTAAGCTCCAAATCTAAAACTTATTTATTGAACCATTAAACAGAATAAATAAGGAATAAGAGAAATAATGGAAAAATAGATACACGACTGCATAATTTACTTCTAAAATAACCAGGCTTGGCTATGAAGTGTGCTGACACCCTGTAAAACCTTCCAGATAAAGGAAAATGTCACCAGTTTTGCAGAACAAAGTTTGAGATCTTAAAATATTGACAAAACACTATAGTTATAATAAACAAAGCCGCCGTTATTTGGGACTCAGTTGAGTTTCTTTTGTGGTGTTGGAAGTGGTAATGTTATTATTATTTCTTTGCTCTCCTTTCTACCAGTATTATTCTTGAAAAGCAATGAAAATCTACACTTAAGAGAATAATTTTCATTGAATTTTAATTTGATAGCAGCACCAAAATATACCAAAGAACGGGAAATGCAAGATGCTATAATTGCTATATTCACTTTGCATGTAAAAAAAATAAAAACAGTTCTGGGAAAAACAATATCTAATTTTTACTATCATTGATGCCTTATCAACGGCACATATCATATGACCCTTATCTCTAGATTTAGCTATTGGTCCACTTACCTATCAATTTTATAAATTGATATTAGAACCTTACAAATAAACATGAAATGGTATCCTTCACTTAGAAAAAAATCAAGTTAGTAATTCAGATGGTATTTCTTGCTTCTTGAGTAAAAAATATATTGTGAGAAGTCTTATATCAGATTAACTTAACATAGATTTTTGACTAACTTTTTTTTGTTTGAGAGAGAGAGTCTCACTTTGTCATTCTTGGTAGAGTGTCATGGAGTCACAGCTCACAACCGCAGACTCTTGGACTCAAGTGATTCTCTTGCCTCAGCCTCCTAAGTAGCTAGGACTACAGGCACCCACCACAAAGCCCAGCTATTTTTAGAGATGGAGTCTTGCTCTTGCTCAGGCTGATCTCGAACCTGTGAGCTCACACAGCCCACCAGCTTAGACCTCCCAGAGTGCTAGGGTTACAGGCATGAGCCACTGTGCTTGGCTTGAACAACTTTTTGATTCCTCAAATTAGAACTCAGAAGATATGCATTACTTACATTTTTAACTATTTTTACTATTTCACTTTCATTCTATTAGTCACTTGAAAGTACTTTTCTGGTCTAAATATTGGACAAATCCGTGTAGATAATAATGATTAAAAACAATTAAAAATAAATGAGGCTTCTATGTGATGAAAAGTTTTCATGATATTTCATTATAGGTTTCTTAAGAAAATCCAAAATCACATAGTCATATTAAACCCTTCTTTAAGATCTCAAGCTATTTCTTAATTTGTATCTCATTAATTCTTATAATTGTCCTGTGAGATAAACATGAAAGAAGATGATTTAGAAAAATGATTCCTGAAACTCAAGGTGCAAACCTGACAGTAACAAATCAGACAGAGAAGTTCTGGCTTTAAAACTGCAGAACTGGTCAGCGGAGCTCAAATGACACAAGCCCTTTTTCCTCCTTTTCAAAATAAAATATTTTTTTAGAATAGTTCATTATTTTATCTTTCTCTTTGAAGATACATGTATGAGGTCTGTAATCTTTTGGAGTGGATATTGTTGTGAAAAGTCCACCTAATTAGCGTGGTCGATTTTGTTCCATTGTGAGCCGAGGGACAATGTTATATTTCTAGCACGAGGAAAAAGACTTCTGAAACTAGCAAAGGTTTTTTATGTATTTGGACAAAGTTCACAGATAATCATGATCCAGAAACGGAAGCCTGGGGTTAATTTAGGCTATCATTTTGTAAAGAGTTTATATTTTCTTTCTTTTGTTTTATCATTTTTTAAAAATTTGGATATTTATAAAAGTGAAAATTACCCTAAATTAAAAAAATACTATAAGGGAAAAGCAAATGACAAGCTAGGAAAAAGATCACAATGTGTTTGATACAAAGAGTTATTAAAAAGTCAAATTTGTAAGACCACTGAATACATCAAGTGAAAATACATCAAACAGTGTCAAAGAAGTTCCATTTTTAATTATGAAAATTGAGGAGAAATTATACCCAGTGCTGGCTGGCATGCATGGAGATGCTGCTGATAGAAGCAAGGACTGTATTGGTTTAATTTTCTGGAGAGCAATTTGAAAATATTAGTATGCACCAAAAGTCTTAAAAGTTTCCATGAAATTTCTAGATGTGGACATTCCATATCTAGAAATGTGGAAGACACAGAAGTAATTCAATACAGCATTACTGAAAAAAAAAGTGTTAAACTGATCACAAACCAATTCCCAGCATAAGGGGTATACTTAAAAAATCTAGCTTTTTGATGGAATATCTTCTTTTCTTTTTATTATGAGGGCTTCATTGATGGTAGGAAAAACCAGGTTATAATACAAAAAGATCAGAAGGTGACATACACCTGCCTTTAAACCAGTGGTTCTCAACCTTCCTGCTGCAGGCCTTTAATTCAGTTCCTGTGAGCCATGAGCCACAGGTTGAGAACCGCTGCTTTAAACAAATCTGACACACAACTCTCTCAAAGAACATCGGAGTTCACACATTGGAGTTCACACTTTTTCAAGTTTGCCACAGTACTTACCTAAGAAATTTCTCTGAAGCATATAAAAAGACATATTTTTTTAGAAAAAACCATTTGCTTTCTCTTAAGAATTTTAATAATATAACTGCTTTATGAACAACGATGTGTACATACTATTATTGAGATGTATGCAAATAGTTTCCAAATAGTCCTTAAGTATTACCTAAAATCAGGAGCCACGTCCTTCTGAGCATTGTCATTAAGAAAGAAAGAAAGAAAGAAAGGAAGGAAAGAAGGAAAGAGGGAAGGAAAAAATGAGAGAATGAAAAAATGCTGGCCCAGGTGCTGCCCAAGTCTTCACCCCTAAATTTGGAAACCCCAAAGATAACATGAGCATCAAAGAACAAGCAAAGTTTCAGATGAACTACCAGAGAGCTGATAATGCCTGATAAGAATTGAAAACAAATATTTAAAGGTCACAAATATTCAAAACATATCCACTTGAAACCTTAGACCAAAAATAAAAACTGTTTAGAAGCTGCTGTGAAAAACAGCGTCTCTAGAGCAGCGGTTCTCAGTCACGACCCACAGGAACTGTATTAAAGGGTTGCGGCATTAGGAAGGTTGAGAACCGCTGCTTTAGAGGGAATGGAAGCAGGGAGTCCACTTTACCTTCTGGGTATGCAACTCACAGAAGATACATATCTATACAATTTAAAGGTGGTTTGTGAACGTCAACCTCCCTTGTTTGCATAGTACACTGCCTTAAAGAATAAATAGACCCACTCTGGTGAGCAGACCCTTTAATTCACCAGAATATGGTAAAACTAAGCTGACGGACCACCTTTTCTGGCAATCAAATTATACCGTTGTTATGCTAAATATCTAAAGGTATTGTTTTGAAAACTTCAAGTAGGAAAGTGATAGAATGAATATTGCAATTGCTTAAATAAGTACATTATTTCATCACATTCTTTTTTATAGGTAATTATAATGTTTTATCATACATAAAATGTTTGGTCTATTCCTCAAAATGCACTAATTTTCATGACCTTTTTTCTTCTTCATAATGGATGTTTTATAAAACGTTTGCATTAATAATTGAATCATGAATATATATGTCTAAATAAGCTGGTTTATACCCAAGAATTGTTTCAACAATGCATCATGTTCATCTTTGTTATTTTTAGAGGTAGAAAAAGTAATAGTTTCCTTTGGATATAGATTCTTTTTTTTTCCTTAATTATCCATGTGTGTATTAGGTTTCCACTTTTGCCTTCACAGAATTAAAAAGGCTAAATTTAATGAAAATAACAATATTTAACATAGGGATATAGATTCTTGAAGAAGAGATAACATTTCTAAGATGAATGCATGAGGATAGTTTACCTATCCTTAAATAAATAATAGAGCGTATGCGTCCAAATGAGAGTAACTTGAATGTTGATACATTTATTCCAGTGATCTTGCTATTAATCAAAGCACCTCATAAGTTCTCTAATTGTCTTTAGTCCATGCTTCTCATGCAAAATGTTTTCTACACATGTTCTGCATATTACCTTGTAACCACACATCATTTTTTTGAAAAACCATTGTGGTCATAAATCATTCCCTTTATCCATGAGATTTGGAAAAAAGTTTCCCTTAGCTATTCTGAAAAGTCAATCCACTCTTCAAATTTCACTGCCATTGAGGACAGGAAAAATATGCATTTTATACACATACACACACACACTCTCTGGGATTCTAAAGTAAGGGTGCTAATACATGTTTGAATCCTGGCAGCATTATTATGATAATTGGACACCCTTACAATTACATTTAATTGAGAAGCAGGTAATACTCATTAGCACACTGACTCTGGGGCGCTTGTTTTAAAATTCACCGACAATGCTTTACAGTCACACTTTACAGAGTTCAAATGGCCTATGGGTCTCTACCTGCATCCATATGCATTATAGTGACATGGGAAATATTGGAACGTGATGCAAAGAACAGTTGGTGCTTTTCCTGTTTACATTTGTATTGTGGAACTGATTACCTAATTCAATATTTAAAAATGAAGTTGTCACTTATAGGACATAATTTAGATAGTATAGCTACTTGTGGTAACTGACACGCATACACACATCTCACACACACACACACACACACACATTTGTATGCTTTCTATTTGTGCTGATGACAGATGGTTTGCCCATTTTGTGAGCAGCCTCTTTTTATTTTTTTCTAGCTAAAGAACGAACTATAATGGAAGCAACCACATGTCTTCAGCACGTATTCTATACCAGGCAGAATCATTTTAGGGGATTATTTTAATTAACCCTTCTCCCCCATTCTGAATTGATAGATTGTTTCTTTCTCCTAATTCTTAGAAGTCTGTTGTGAAATTGTTTCTTCAGCCTTTACCAGTACTACATTGCTCTCTTGTTCATTATAACATCTTTACAGTTGAGTTCTATTATACAAGCACATAGATGGTTATTCAACATTGATTTGAAAAACCATTTTTTAGATATGGGCTGTCAGGCTGAGCATGGGCACTAAGGCATCATCATTTTTCTTGGGATCCTTCATAACAGTCATGTGCAAACTATGAAAGGATTTTTATACAGGTACAGAAACCATCCACCACATCCTTCCCCATCCTTCCAACCCTCAACTGGGTCAAGTGATTTGCTCTTGCTCTTACTGTGTGAACTCCTCTGGTCACAGCCCCACTTGATGAGTTTATCTGAAAGTAAGAAACTACCCAGTCACCCATCTCACCCCCATACATGCAGTGACCTACTTTAATTCCTGCCTCTCACCTCTCATAGCTGTTTATCCCAACTCAAGCAAAATCTAGTATTAGATGTACACAAAGATTCAATGTCTTTCCACCTTTCCTCCCCATTTTCTTTTAACACTTTCCTGATTACCTGGGGAGGTAGAGATCTCTCACTCCCAACCTACACTGATGACAACTGTGTGCCAAAGGGCAACCATAAATGTGTTGAGAAGCATAAAGAAGAGCAGTATGTATTTCAAAAGTAAATCTAGGCTTTGAGGCTAACTATTACCCACAATTTTAAATGTACCCTAAAGTTTCTATAAGAACTTCACATCCTTTCCTGAATACCCTCAAGCATCAGCATAAAACACATAAGCCAATGAATTCCCATTAATATCTCAATAAAACTGTTAAAATATTTATTTCCTATTAAAATGATAACTGTTCAACCAATTTTATTTGGAATCATTAATACAATCCTCTAACAGTTCTCCTGTGTACACTGGAAGTCAAGGCCAATGTCTTATTTATGATTTCATCTGAGAGGCACAGCAGTACCTGTTAGGCAGAGGCCTTATGGTGGAACATATTGGTTAAGAGTGCAGGCTGTGATCAGCTTGACTTAGGTCAGATCGTAGCTCTACTACTTTGTGGGCTGTTGACTTACCCTTTTAAAGAATATATTCCTTTATATGTAAAATGGAAATAACAAACAGTTATCCTAATTAATATCTTAGACTCAGCATACAGTAAATATCAGCTCTTCTAGCGATAGTGATGATGATGAATCTGCTTAATAAATATTTGTTCAACAAAAAGAGGATTAAATGAAATATATTCACTTCAGTTAAAACTTATTTTTAGGGACCATGCAATACCAGTTCCAAATGCCTTCTTCAAAATTAGCTTTGTAGTAACGTTAGTGGGGTTGGGTTGTGTGTTTATTTGGTGTCTCTGAGAGAGCTAAATTTTATGATGGGAGTGGTGGTGACAGAGATGATGGTGGTGACAAAGAAAACAACTTCTATTCCTCCAGAAGTGAGCACTTTCAATAGCCCCACTCCTGTCTAGTCACGTCCTCTGGATCTAATACCAGTCTTAGAGAAAGACAGGAAAGATGGGGAATCTCTTTGGAGAGGAAGAAACCAAGAAGAGCCTTCAAACTCAAAATACAATCTAGACCATTCAGCAGTTGGGGATGTGATGTTTTAAATTGAATTCTAAACGGCATATCATGTCTATCCACTTAAAAGAGTGTCAAAAAATCCATCAGTGAATGAATGGAAGTTGAAAAGGTGAGAAGCGCTGTTTTCAAGAGGACTTTAGAACCCTCAGATAATAAATCTTACATGAATAGGTAACTTTTTTTAAATGGAAAGGATTTTAAGTTTAACATGAACTTAATTCCCATTACAAATTGTAGTTTGTATAAAAAGATGTCCTAGTCCAAAATGTCTTAAATTTGTTTTCTTCTATTCTTTAGCTGACTACTGAGTTAAGTGGCTTGGGGGTGGGGGAGGAGAGACGAACTATAGGAAATAGAAGGTAAGGTTTTAAAAGAAATCATTAAAAACATGAATCTCAGTTTGTTGGTTGCTGAGGGTCCAAATAGTGAAAAATGATTGATGTTACTGCAGATAATCATGACAGTTGAAAGATATCCAAATAACAACAGGAAATGGTGCTTATGAAGTACTATGGTGCAATTTGTAATGATTATTGGGAAGGCACACTAATTTGTGAGATGTAATATTCTGAAGGTCACTCAACTTTCCCTTCACCATAATGTCATTAAATTAAATACACAATAAAAATCTATGATTATTTATGGAAAGAATTTTGTAGTGCTTTCAGACCACTATATTACGAGTTGTGGCTGTATGTACCAGCAGAAATGCCTGATCTAATGCACCATTAAGCAAACAGCAGCCTTGCTGTACATTTTTTAAACATTACACTAATTATGAAGAGGTTTGGTCTTACTACACTGCATATTTAATCTTTTAAAGAGCCTATCAAATTGAATCACGCGATACAATTTGTTTACGCTGTAAGCAAACCCAGGCAATATTAACAATGTAACACTCCTGGCTTAATTAGAAAAAGTTCCCGTTATCTTAAATACATTTAAGAGTATAATCCACGTACCACGAAGCTCTAATTTTAACTTGCCATTTAATTATATTTTAAAACTAATTTCTGTGACTTGGAACTATTTTTTTCTTTGCTTTCCCCCATGCAGAAGTTTGATCTATCAACCCTATTACAAGTAGCTTCTACTGAAAGTAAAAAAAAAAAAAAAAAAAAAAAAAAAGAGTAAAGAAAGATTGAGCGAGACTGGAGGGGGAAGGGAGTAATGACAGTGGAAGACAAGAGCACAAACGAGAAACGAGAAATCACTTCAATGTGATCATTAGATGGTGTTCTGGTTATCCATCAAGTCAATGGGCTAAACTGTACCCTACAAGGATCCTTCTAGCATTCTTTCTCTGGGCATAAAGTTCCATAAATGGAATTTGCTGTTTCACAAAAGGATGTCTTTTGAAAATTCTCTTCTTTCTCTCTTAATTTTCTACCCCCAAGTTATGCATGAGAAATCGTTCAGATCTTTTAACATCATCCTCACATTTAGGCAGTCGAGTACTACAGAGAGTTTATGAGGGCAATAGGGAGCAAGACAGCCTGAATTCTTTTTTTTTAAAATTTTTCCTTCTAATTTTATTTATTTTTTTTCCTATTCAGATTTCTTTTATTATTTCTTATAGCATAACTGTGTACATTAATGCAATCATGGGGTACAGTGTGCTGTTTTCATATACATTTTGAAATACTCTCATCAAACTGGTGAACATAGCCTTCATGTCATTTTCTTAGTTATTGAGTCAAGACATTCATACTCTGCCTTTAGAAAGATTCACTGGTACCCTTGTGAGATAAACCATAGAGGTGACCCCGCCAATCTCCCTCCCTCCCCCCATCCAGTCCTCTCACCTCCCCTCTCCCACCCCTTCTTCTCATATTCTAAGTCTATAATTAAGTTAACAACTTAATGAAACATCCCAAGCAGCTGGAAAAGGAAGACATTCCAATCCCAAATCCAGCAGAAGAAAAGAAATAACCAGAAGACCAAAAATGACATCTATTCTCAATTAGAAATGAATATCACCTGGCATTTCCAACAACACTTAACTCCGCCCATCCAAATTCTCTGCCTAAAACAACTGAAAATGCTATTTGGGTCTTTAAAACGTACTTGGTTTCCTGTATTTCCTCTTCGTGAGACCCCCACTAATTTTCTCGGTTCCCCAGGACCCAAGTCTCCCAGACATTTCTACCTTATTCCCCTCACTTCTTGCTCCTCCCCAGACAAATCTCCCTCCCCAGTCTTGTATTCTTCCTCTTTTCTTTCACTTGCTACTGCAACCTACCTAGTTTGGGATTCTATCAATGCAAACCTGGACTGTGGGAATAACGTATTAATTTTTCTTCTTGTTAAATATGTTCTGATAAATGATGAGAATATATTTTTAAACATAACACTCCAATCCACTACTGTCTTGCTTAAAAGTTTCAAATGTTCTCTCTGTTGCCTAAAGGAAACAGTCCTTTGAAGTTCATTCAATGTCATCCCCAGTTAGGGCTAACCTACTTTTCAGGCCTTATCTCCCACCACCACCATAGCTGACCTTCCCCAGCAGTCAGGCTGCTTTTCCTGCTGTCAGAAAAACATCCTTTCTATGTTTCCACTTCTGTCCTATTGCTCTCGGCCTCCTCTGCCTGATGTCTCTTTTACATCCCTTACTACAATCTAACTCATAAAAAACTCTTTTGTAAAGTCTTCCCTGAACATCCCCCTCTGAAATCTTATTTTCCCTTAAGCTTTCATATCCAGTTGTGTTCATGTAATTTACTTGTGAAATATCTCTTTGGATTAAACTGAGATTCTTTGTAATGCAGTATCAATTATTATTCCATTGCCAAATATCTTCCCTGGTGTTCTGTACTTCTGAAGGTCTCTAGTAAACATAATTTTTAAGTTATCTATGTTAAAAGAAAGGATCCAATATCAGAATAATATTAGAACAAATGACCACAATTTTTTTTTTTTTGAGACAGAATCTCAAGCTGTTGCCCTCGGAAGAGTGCGGTGGCATCACAGCTCACAGCAACCTCAAACTCTTGGGCTTAAGAGATTGTCTTGCCTCACCCTCCCAAGTAGGTGGGACTACAGGCACCTGCCACAATGCACAGCTATTTTTTTGTTATTGTTTAGCAGGCCTACACTGGTTTTGAACCCACTAGCCTCAGTGTATGTGCCCAGTGCCCTACCCCTGAGCTATGGGTACCTCCTCAAATGACCACATTTTAAGTTTGAAAATTAACTAAAAAATTTGGTAGATTTTTCATAATCTGTTCTCCTTGTTTTCTTGGCACCCTTTATGCACATAACATGACTGAAAGCTAAATCTTACATTTTATTTACTCATAGAAAGAGAACACAATTTGGAAATAATCCTAGCCAGTTGCCTAATTTTGCAGGCGAAAAAATGAAAAGACTAAGCAAAAGCCAATGGTCAATCCAGAACTTGTACAAAGATTTTCTGCATCTCAGGATATACCATATTCCACCTTGGTGTTTCCAATCTAGAGAAAAGAACCACTACTCTAGTTTTCAGCTGTATGACGGGTTATTTAAATTTCATTTATAACCATATTGAGCTTTGAACTTCGATTGTAGCCCTCCAGCATTCGCCATTTGCAGTCAGTTTGCAGCTTATAGTTCCCTGTGAATATACACACACTTGAGCTAGTGCAAAGCTCACAGTTACCCTGGAATGTTGGTGTCTGCAAGTCTAAAAGCTGAAGTGAGATGGGGAGGAAGAGTGTGGGAGCATCAGATATAGCCGGCTCAGAATTCCTTGATATGATGAATTCAGCACTTTATGATGCCTTAACTCATAAATACATCAAATGTCTATTTTCTGAGGATTCATCCTACCTACTCTCAAGGGCTGGAGAGAAACTAGCCACATCAGGTGATAATTTATGCAAAAATGTCAGGTCATGGTTCTTAGGAAAACAGAAGAGAGAAGAGAATGCTGGAACTCACAATAAGTCTATTCCTAGAAAGAAGATTTGAGTAAGAGCTCCAAATCCCAGCCGGATTTATGTGACAGTGTTACCTAAATCCCACGTGTGCACTCACATTCTTCTTTTCATATACAACCCACACTTTATAAAGTACTTTCATATTCATCATCCCATTAAGTCAGACATCCTCAAACTACAGCCCGTGGGCCACATGCGGCCCGCCTAGGACATTTATCCAGCCCACCAGGTGTTTTTGCCACTGCCTGTCCTGCTTAACAGCCAACTCATCCAGAGGCCCACAGTCCAGCCCTCCAACGGTCTGAGGGACAGTGAACTAGTCCCCTGTTTAAAAAGTTTGAGGACCTCTGCTTAAATGGACAGTTCTTTTGTAGTTTAGAGAACCAGTGTAATCTTTGAATAAGTATTACCCAGTCTAGAGAAAAAAAACTTTGAATGCTAACACTCTCTATTAAGGTGAAAATTAAAATCTCAAGAAGCAGAGTATGGGTGGGGGAGGAAAAAAGGGAGGTGCATTGTGCAATGCGGTCTAGAGCTCCTTTCTCTACTTTGTGATGTGTTGACAGAAATTAATTCTGAGCAATGGAATGGACTCAAACTGTGCTAATTGTGTATCAAACTGGTGTTAAATTACCAAAGTGCAAGAATCAGAAACAGGTTTCTCTATTTTTTATCAATTCAAAACTTCTCTGGTCCTTAGCTAGAAATCCAAGGGTCAATTCCATGACTTGAGTGTTTGAAAGAAGACTTTTTAAAGTTTACTGTAGACGTAACTATCCTTTTTAAATCCAGAGGAGCTTGAACTAGCCTGGAAGTGGTTATATCCCATTTCTCACTTGATTATAATGCTGGCCACAGGTTTTAAAGCTTCACAACTGCAATGTAGGATTAAAGGGGGAAAAAAAATCAAGCCCTTATTATTATGTCTTAACTTTCCACACTGAGCTTTCATAGAAATTTCATGTTGTCCTTGTCCTTTATACTTCAGTCTGACCTACAGGCCCCCTTTCCCTCCCGCACTCATGGGGCTCCTGTTGACACAGCTATTACATGTCTAGCATTAGGGCTCATTTCTGTGGTTTCAGAGTGGAAGATGGGTTTTCTATTATATTTCCCAGCACAATGTGGACAGCCAAGGCTATTGGAGAAATACCAAACCTAGATATAGAACCAGAAATTTTAAGATCAATTTTGGACCAGAACCAGAAAGCTGGGCCTGGATAGCTATGGGAACAGATACATCTTAGCTGGCTTGGGTGTCCTGGAGCACAGGAGTCAGCACAGGATTCAGCACAAGAGTAAGCTTGGGCACTTGCTCTCCTGATGTTCACTTTACTCAGACCCAAAAGTGATGCCTTGGATGCCCAGTGAACAACTTCTCTGTAAAATCATTGTCGAGAAATTGTCATGCTGGTTTGTTTTCATAGAAGGGATGAATGAGAAAGATGAAACAGATAAATGAGTAAGATTCCATTGCCCATTGAGGATGGGTCATGATGGCCAATGTGTGAACTGAGAAAAGCACATTTACCACACTATCAGCATGGGCTGATTTTACTTCCAGCCCCAGACCCACTGTGCAGGTGTAGGTCAGGAGTGTAGACCATCTCATTCATAGAAATACAAGCAATCTGGCCAATCTTCAGTCATTCTGTGTCAAGATTTTCCAACCAATTACTGGTATTTCCAGATCTGAGCTAATAATTTGGTTCCAATGGGAACCTTAAGGATCATACTACTTAGCACATAGGTGCAATAATTTACTAAATAGGGTATCAGTGCCTTGTAAGAGGTAATGAGGCTTCCCACGTGTGCCTAGTTACACGGGAGCAATCGGGTTGCCTGTCTTTTCTTAAAGGTGGTATGTTCAGATTATGATTTAACAAGGACATCAAAACCCTACTGTCATCACCCTGATTATAGTTATACTTCATTATTAGCACTACATTAAGATAAACAGAGGTCCGTGAAATTCTTGAGAAACATTGCTGGGCATTTGTAAGATCACTGGAAAGTAACCAACACATTTATATCATTTCAGTAAATTATGAGAAAAAAGAACAAATCATTAGAAATAATATCATATAAATTTAGAGGCATTTTTATTATTCCATTTCTCACACTACCAATGTATGAAAAATACCCTTTATGAGCAAACTGTAGACTTAAATTATAATTTAGTTTTCCAGGACTGCAGGGAGTTGTCTTTAAGGCAAGAAAAATCACAATGTTTTTCGTTTCCTTTTTTGGTACACGAGCCAAATGTACTGAACACACGCTGTGTGCAAAGACTTGTGCTCAGAAGACCCCCTTCCCCTGCCTGGAAGCAGAGCAATCACCATAAATGAGGAAAGCACAAAATGAGTGGTTAGCAGCAGTGCCCTGACCATAACTAAGCCGTTGTACTTTCAGGGGGCAGGGGCACAAAAGATAGTGAGGGAATCTTGCTGCCAACTGGGTAGCTCCTAAAACTGCTGTATACATATACTCTGCTTTGGACCACAGAAGTGACAGGACTAAAAAGAGCACAACTGTCCTTAATTATGAACAGCTGACCTCCAATAGGATCTGTTCCCCTGAATGGCTGTGCCCCCCACCATAGCCTCTTTATGTTTGTACTTGATGTCTGTCTGTACCCCGACGGAGCCATCCCTTTCCTCTACCCTCAAAGTGCCCTCCGGCTCTGGTCCTGCTCTTCACTCCTGCAGTAGTGTGGGTGGCTGTTGACAAACTTTGACTTTATAAGAAAGGAACTATTATTTACCAAGGGCCATCTAGGGAGACAGCAGTACAGAAACGATAGTACCTGGGTTACAACTAAAATGTTTATAGTCAGAATGACCTAGTGAAAAATCCCTGTTCCTTCAGTTCTGACCCAAAAGACGTTGGACAAGTTGCTTAAGCCCTGGGTGTCTCGACGTTCTCTCTACAGAATGGGAACTCTCACAGCCTCTGCCTCACAGGGTCATGGTGAAGACTGAATGAGAAGCTACGTCTATAAGGCTTACTCTGGATATCAGGGGGGAAAAAAGGATGAGCGTTTAAAGATAGTTTTTATTCACTTGTTCTTTATGAAAAACATGCCTGCAAGCCCCCAACTACCAACTTAGAAATTTGGAAAACAGCCCACTTTGGGTTGAAGAATAGAAAAACCTACCTATTGTCATTGACTAAACAGACAATGGCCCGATTACATAGAAAAATAGAACTCTGACCTACAACCTGCTGCTATCCAGCCCAGGAAGCCCGCCTAGCTACAGTAACCAATCCAAGAAGTCAAATTACTATCTGCATCAAGCAGTCCAGGAAGCCAACTCCTGTAACCATCAGCCCCACGAAGCCAGGATTTGGTCAATACCCGACAGCTTCTTTAATTTTTGTCCCAGCTCCCAGCTTAGGAGCAACCGTAGCAACCCAGCATACCGAGTAACTGCATAGGATCTGCTTCGACCGTGTACTGCTTCCCCATGCCCACAGCCTCCACTCAGGGCACGCCAGGAGCTGTCCTGTTTTTCTACTATAATTTCTCACTCCTCTGCCTGCCTGTGAGTCTCTACCCAACCTCAGTGATGGTGGTTGTCTCCTGTTGCAGCACACTCTGAATGATAGCCTTTTCTTGTTCTCATCTGAGAGGTCTTCATCCATTTCCATGCAGCTCTCAAACCACAAAACCAGGCTGTTTTCATAGCAGGGGTGGGGCGTGAATCTGCTCACGGCTTACCATTATAAAATAACTCCAACACCAGGGTGTGCCATGGCTCACACCTGTAATTCTAGCACTCTGGGAGGGCAAGGTAGGTGAGTTGCTTGAGCTCAGGAGTTCAAAACCAGCCTGAGCAAGAGCAAGACCCCCTCTCTACTAAAAATAGACAAAAAAATATAGCCATGTGTTGTGGCAAGTGCCTATAGTCCCAGCCACTTGAGAGTCTGAGGATACTTGACCCCAAGAGTTTGAGGTTGCTGTGGGGTATGACACCATGGCACTCTATGCAGGGTGACAGAGTGAGACTCTATCTCAAAAATTAATAAATAAATAAATGACTAAATACTCCAGTATCTCACACAATGTCTTCTTCATAGAGATAGGGATGAATGAACAACAAATCTAAACCTGTCAGTTACCCCTAGCACCCTAGTGAAGGAAATGGAAATTCTGACAAAGGAGGGACTTCTCTTGAGAGAGGAGGTCAGGGAGGGAAGACAGCTTCCACTATCAGACTGTGCACTCTTGCTCAAAGAACTAAGTTCTGGGAGCCATGTAAGCCCCTTATCCATGAGACTGAGACAGCAGTAATACCCACTTGCAAGGCATTTCTAAGGACTAAATGACATCCTGGACAGGAGAAAAGAACTTGAAGTAGGGTCTAGGGAATGCAGGAGACTTGCTTTTCTTTGTATGTCCGATTGCCCTGGATGTGTATTTACTACCCCACATAGGAATAACTTTTAAAATATAGAACATGAAGAAACATGAAAAATCATTCATAGTGTCAGCATTACACATACATCCAATACTGCTTTTTAAAAGAAATAAAGAACAACCTTTTGTTTTTTCACATTTTATTTGAATATTTCATACTGGGCATATTTTATTGTTTCAACAATGAACGACACTAACATTATTGAAATGGACTTTTGACACATTTTAACGTGCTTATTCAGTAATTATATATATATAAAATATAAAATATTTGCAAAGCATTACATTAGGCATGAGGAAGTTTATGAAGCTATTCAAAAGCCTGATTTGTGCCCCCAGGGATTATGCAATGTTTAAAGATCCTTCTTGTATAAGCAACTACAACTCAATGCTGGAGAAGGAAAATGATAACTGGTGTGCCTCTATCCAGTGGAAGGAAGAATGCTTCTTATTGAGGTGAGTGAAGAAGGCAGAATGTAGGAGGGACATTTAGCTTTGTGCAGGAGGCTGCTTGGAGATTTTAATGTGCAAAAATGAGGGAAGGCCATTCTAGGCTGAAGGTGAGAATGAGATCAGAAAAAAAAAAAATACATAACCTACTCTTCTTATACACCCTCATGGCACTATGAATTTCTCCTTCATAAAATTTATTACAACTATAATTAATTATTTTTTGAGCAATTGTTTTTTTAAAAAATCTCTCTGAATACCACAAGGTTTATAATTGCAGAGACCTCATCTGTCCTCTTCACCATTGTACTCTTAGAGTCTTACTCAGTTTCCATGTCAAGTGAACATGGTATTTTTGAATGGCTAAAATGTAGTGTTAATATACACAAACATAGGTCAGCCCCCTTTACGACCCACTTTTGGTGGTTGGCAAAAACTGGCAACTTCATTCATAATAAAATGAAAATAAAACTAGACCCAAGAGCTGGCATTCTTGCTCTCTTTCTCTGGGATGCCAAGCCATTCTCTCGCTCCTTTTCTCCCTGGCCCCGTCTTCCCCTCTCTCACTCCCTGCTCTCTGTTCTTCTCTGTCTCACGTCTTCCCCCCACTCTCTTCTCTTTCTCTGATATAAAATAAACTTATACTTCTATATCCTAGTCTTGGCCTAGAGAAGTTCTTTCTTGTCCCACGAGCAGCACCTACTGAGCAACTGAGCATTTTCTAACTCTATCCTTTGTCGACCCTCACAGGGACTTCACAGAATCACTTCTCTGCCTCCACAGGAGAGAAGTCACTTTTCTTCCTTGAAGGAAGGAACTGTCCCTCTCTCCTGTGGATGGGGAGTGGTTTCAACCTCAAAACTGCTCCCTCCTCTGCTGAGCATCGCTGAGGACTTCACTCTCTTTAAAAACAACAATAGCAACAACAACGAATTGAGACACATGTAGAGGTTTTTAAATGTAATAGTCACAAAATGAGTGCATTCAATATAACTTTCTTTTACCTTCTGTCACAAACGCAGCTTAGTTTTGGAGCCCAGATTTCTGCTGGGGAGTGGGAAAATATTAACATTGCTCGTGCAGGGTAACTAGGTTCATTTCTGATTTGACACCCGTCTCCTCTGCGTTAACTCATTCTCTCCTGAGCAAATTTTCAGCTTTGTTGATTGCATTTTCTCCTTTTTCCTGCTCCCACCTGGCACCATAGGGGCAGAGAGAGGCCTGCAGGGAAGATGGTTCTCTCACTTGGGCTGTCCTCCAGTTTTTTCTAGCTCCACTGACCTCTAAGTGAGGAACGTGTCATCCACCCTGGCCTTTGGCTGTCAGTGTTGGCACAGGGCGTGCCTGGTGTGGTCTTCACTGAAAGGTACTTGATGGTGCTGCTGGTGTCTTTAGGTTTAGTTATTTCCTGATCCAGCCCCCAGTTTTGGACTGCCCACTGGCCATCTCTGAAAAACTATCTTACCATGATGATGTCCCAGGTAAATGGAAGGTGATACACTCACTCCCTTGTCCTTAGCAGGGGCACATGAGTAATGCTAGTGAGTGGAAGCGAGCCATGCTCCTTTGGGCCTTAGGCAATGGAAAGAGGCTGTTCATCCATGTAAACATGAAGGAGGTAAAGTCTTCGTTTTTCTTTAGGGCTGCATAGGGAACTGGAAAATGTTCTTCTTAGCAAAGTATCACAGGAATGGAAGAAAAAGTATCCAATGTACACAGCCCTTTTATGAAACTAATTTATAGCTCTCAAATGAAAGATACAACTTAATTCTAGCCCAAGAATATGGAGAGGGGGTTGGGAAGGGGAGGGGAGAAGGGTGGCTAGGTGGTGGGAGGGTGACCGGAAAGATCACCTATATTTCTGTCTAACAAGGGTACAAGTGAACTTTTCTAGAACTAGAATATAAATGTTTTGACACAATGACTATGCAAATGACATGAAATTTATGTGAACCAGCTTGATGA
>CAUYTI010079219.1:0-21331 GCA_963575145.1 Galago senegalensis | reverse complement strand
GCTACTTGGAAGGCGGAGGCCGGAGACTCGCTTGAGCCCAGGAGTTGGAGGTTGCTGTGAGCTGTAATGCCACGGCACTCTACCCAGGGGGACAGCTTGAGGCTCTGTCTCAAAAAAAAAAAAAAAAAATATATATATATAAAAACACATGGAAATTAAACAATATGCTCCTGAATGACCACTGGGTCAGTGAAGAGATTAAGAAGAAAATGTAAATTAAAAAATTTCTTGAAACTAATGAAAATGAAAATGCAACATGTCAAAACCTATGATCTCATGGAGACAGAAAATAGAATGATGGTTACTAGGCACCGTGAATGGTAGTGGGGGGATAAAGTAGAATTAGTTAATGGATATAAAAATACAGATGGAGTGAACATCTGATAGCACAACAAAGTGACTATAATCAATAGTAAGTTAGGATATCCTTTAAAATAACTAAAAGAATAGATTGGGATGTTCTTAACACAAAGAAATGACACCCCAATTACCCCAATTTTTTAAATTCACATTGTATGTCTGTATCAAAGTATCACATGTATCCTATAAAGATGTGCAACTATTATGTACCCATAATAACTAAAAATTAAACTGATAAAGCAAACTGATATTCTTTTGTTTTGTCTACTCCAGGATTTACTGTATCAGCTACAGTGAGTAATAAAAGTTTAAGTAGGGGCAGCGCCTGTGGCTCAGGGAGTAGGGCACCCGTCCCATATACCGAGAGTGGCCAATCAAAACTACAACAACAACAACAAAATAAAATAAACAGACTTCACCAAAAAAAAAAAAAAGTTTAAGTGTATAGCCATGAGTGATTAATATACACCAAATTATCTCCAGACTATATCAATGCAGATTAAACTATTTTACAAATATAAATCTGAACCCAAAAGCTCCAAGAATCTTATAATTTTAAAATTTAAGTTTTTTTCATTTTGTTATGAACAAAGAAGAAAAACTGGCTCTCTTTTAAAATACAAACTCACAGCTAAATGACAATGACTGAGTATGTACAGGATGAAAGATGAAAGATGCTCCCACATACCCTGGCACTTTGTCGGTTCACCTTCTTCTCCTCATCAGGAAGTGGAGGCATTGGGTAAGGGTATTTTCTGCTGGAGGCAATAGACCCAGTTGATGAAGAAGGAGACTTGGCAGGAGATAAAGTCCTGAGATATTGAGAAGATATGAAATAAATATCATGTGATTGCCTAATTTATCTTTTTCAAATACCTGAAAAGTGGGTTCAGATCAAACCCTCTAACTTCTACTTTGATAAGCCATTACTGCAAAGGTTTAACTACTGGGAAGATAATTGTCATTCCCAGCACTGGAATACTAGAATTTTATCTTCCTAATTTCATGACTACAAGGGATTGTTTAACTGTTAGGACAAAGAATCATATACTTTTCAATTAGACAGCAAATAACAAAATCTCCTATAAAAGGGATAAAAACTAAAATGGAATAGGAATAAAATTATTCTAAGAGCTCATAATGGTAAATAAAGTATACAAAATATTATGCTGCCTTATTTTTTACATTCAATGTAAAAATGTTTTTAAGTATAATCCCAATTATATCTTCAGATCTTAAAATACATTACAACCGATACATTTATTAGTTGCTCAACTTACACATAAGTTTACACAAAAATTCATGCATTCAGAGGCCAGTGTGTTAGTTGTGAAGGAACAAAGGCGAATACAGGGGTTTTAATAATAAATTAGTAAACATGCAAGCAGTAAGGAGTGCAGAGTTCCAGCCACACAAAGTCTGATGAGAACACACAAAAATGGTCTGATTGGTCCCTGTAATCAGCATGTAAGCTTCTGGTGCATTATTTTGTACTTGTTTGATTTTCCATGTGCAGTGGCAATATTTGTGAGTAAGCTAAACTTGCTCAAATAGCTCATACTCATTGCTAACTTGCCTTTTAAGATAACTTGCCTGAATAAAAAAAGTCATATCATATCAATATCAGCAGAAATTGATGTGATAACTGCTGCAGCTATTCCATTCACAAAGGTCACCACAATACATCCATGGCTCCTTAATTTCTGGTGCAAAGTGCTAATGAGCCACGTCACTGAACTGGCTACCGTGTTACAGGTAGCACAAGTACTTAATGGTCCTCTGGGTTTCACCTCATCTGCTGTGACTGCCTCAGCCTGGGAGCATTGGGGGTCGGGGTGAACAGTGGCACTGGGTAGGTCAAAATCCCCTGCCTACACTGGATTCAACAGCATGAAGATGTCTGTTTCCCTTCAGTATTTTGAATGTTGGTTCCCATCCATAAAATAGCCTTTGCTCTTGTTCTGACATAATTTTCAAACTAGTTTCCATTTTATGGACACTAAATTCAAACTAAAGTTTGAAAATAATTTTTCCTACACATTCTGAGATTCAAGTGACATTCTTGATTAAAATGCAAGAGTGGTTCAGTTCATTTTTAATCTATAACTCCTAAAGTTTCTTTTATTTTTTTAAAAACAGCCAGGACCACTTCTTAGCATGAACCCAGCAGCTGTCTGATTTCTCTTATATTAATGTTCTCCGTTGCTAAGCGGATGGGTGTAACCAAGAATATTACTACTTCAAATCTGCAAACGTTCTATTAAAGCAATGTACTACTCCATATTTTTGTATTTCAGAAATTAAATTGTTTTTATTTTAGAAAAAATTTTAAATTGGACTATGATCTTTAAAAAACAAATTCAGTATGTGTGAAATGAGGGCAAACTTTTGCGCTTAGATGTTTAAGTGCAATTTTCCAAAACGAAGGACGCTGACCTGGGTTCAGCTTTATTGGCCTAATCATTACTGATAAAATATTCAAATTCAGGAAAGCTAGTCAGGTACACAAATACCTAAATCTTGTTTACTTTAGAGGCATCACACAAAACAAATCCTCTTTCTAATTTGCTGTAGTATGTATCCACAGCATTAGCTGTTAGCCAGTAGCTTCACAGTCACGCCAATCCTAATTTGGCTGTGGGTCCAGGTGGCCAGTGTGAGACATATATGATATAAAGCCGTTCCAGTGAAGACTGCTAAAGTCCAATCTTCCCCTCAAATATCTTTCCCTGGGTAGAGTCAGTCATGAGTTAAAACAAAACCCAGAGATATTCTCTAGAAGCCCAAAGAAATTGGACATAGTCTTCATATGTTAGTTAACAGGATAGTTAACTGACACCTTGGACTCTGAGGGGACAAAGAGAAACTGAGCAGGCTGGTTTTAGTAAAGGGCAGGGCAACTGGTCCTGGAGGCTGGGTGGTATGTGACTGCATGAAGGTGATTATCTTGGGGGATGGAGAGCACCAGAGTGGGAGTCAGAGTAGAGAACAGGCAGGGTAAGCCAGTTTAGGGAAAATAAACTCAAAATGTCTCACAAATGTCTAAAGAAGACATTTCTTCAAAACTGCCTCTAGGCTTTTTTCTGACTCTAGTAACTTGCCTGGCAGTCCAACCCAGCTTTCACTTAAAGCCAGGCACTACCTCAGCTCAAGAACTAAAATAGTCAAGTGCACCTTTGGACAAATGTTAACCAGTATCATTTCTACATGTTAACCATAAGATGTACTGGATTAGAATTACACAATAAATGTGTTTGTGTGCCAGTGGCTTGTGGGGCATCTTGGGGCTACCTCAGACTTCCCGGGCTCACCTTTCATAGATAGATCTATAAGGCCAACCTCAGTTCAGTTCTGCCCCCAGGACAGGCTAAAACCAGGTCAATCACGTGAGAGGGACACAAATCCACCCTTATTCACTGTGTTCATATGCAAATGTTTAGTAGGATGATACAAAAGGATTCATCGGCTTGGCGCCTATAGCTCAACCCGCTAAGGCGCCAGCCACATACACCTAAGGTGGCAGGTTTGAATCCCCAGCCCAGACCCGCCAAACAACAATGACGGCTGCAACCAGAAAATAGCCAGGTGTTGTGGCGGGTGCCTGTGGTCCCAGCTACTTGGGAGGCGGAGGCAGGAGACTCGCTTGAGCCCAGGAGTTGGAGGTTGCTGTGAGCTGTAATGCGACGGCACTCTACCCAGGGGGACGACTTGAGGCTCTGTCTCAAAAAAAAAAAAAAAATTATTTTGAGAAAGTAAAGTTGATATCTTACTAATAGTGCAAAAAGGGGCTAACATTGTATAGTTGTGGCTTTTTGAGAATTCATTATACACACCAGTAATATTTCCATTTCAGATTAGGACAAAGTGAATAGAGGTAGATACCACAATGTACTATAGTGTGGATTAGGAGTAGGTGTTACTGGAGAAGGATGTGCTCTGGCTAAGCAAAAAGAGACATGCTGGTACCTTCCTCTACTTGTCTTATGGAGAACTACCAGAGCCTGGGCAGAACGCTAAACCTGTACTGGTGTTGTGTTCTTGGTTGAAGCCCTTCTTGTCTGTTGCTCTTTTTTTTTTTTTTTTTTTTTGAGACAGGAGCCTCAAGCTATCCCCCTGGGCAGAGTGCCGTGGCATCTCAGCTCACAGCAACCTCCAACTCCTGGGCTCGAGCGAGTCTCCTGCCTCAGCTTCCCAAGTAGCTGGGACCACAGGCGCCCACCACAACGCCTGGCTATTTTTTGGTTGCAGCTGGGTTGTTTTGGCAGGCCCAGGCTGGATTTGAACCCACCACCTTAGGTGTATGTGGCTGGCGCCTTAGCCATTTGAGCCACAGGCGCCGAGCCTGTTGTTCTTTTTATGGGACAAGTATTAACATGACTTGCAAAGTTAGGGGACGGACATAGGCTTGGCTATCAGAAGTTAGGCGTCACCTATTCCATGAGTATTGAGAAGCTTCTCAGAATCTAGTGCCTGGTGCAAAATTGGAGGCCCTTTGAAGAAGAGAAGCTGCCAGTCCTTGCAAAGGTGTGGTTTTTTTTTACACAGTCCCTTCTGTTGGTTTAAGGGAATTCACTGGTCACAGCCAGGTTGTTGCCAGGCAACACAGAGTGAGTTTCCAGGGTTATATTCAGGCAGTCTTAAGTATCCTTCCACAAATATGTATTTTACAAATGTAATGCCAGAAAGAATTGATCATATATAAAAATGGCAATTCTCTTGAAATTAGTAAATTCAATCAGAATCCCAGTGGGAATATCCCAGAACCTGACAAGTTGATCTTAAAAATCATACAGAAGATTAAAGTGCCAGGAATGGTTTGTGATAGATAGAAAAGTAATCAGAGTTAGAGTTCTTCAGACTGTTAAACAAGACTACCATAATGCTGCTATACACTCTAAAATATAAGGCATCTCTGGCATAGCAACAAGGATTTGGTACCTAGATGGGAGAGATACTTTGAGAAAGATAAGTTGAGAGATGATAGGACAGGTATAAACGTAGAAATTTGTGCTGTCGTTGGTTACTCTGTTTTTTCCTTCTCTAATTATTGTTTTTTCTGTCTGCATGTACCATTATTAGCTACTCTCTAGATTGTCTGAAGGAGAAAATGAGTCTGCTACTAGGGTCTACAAATTCACTTTTTGTTTTGAATGTTTGCTTCCAGGAGAGTTAGAGAGTGATTGTGTTAACTCCAGAATAAGGGTATGATTCTGGTTTCTAGAGAAGCATCATTAAAAGGTTAAGAGCTTTTCTAACCAATTATTAGCAAATGTGGCCACTTAAAAGTCCAAGCCTTGGTTATCACTATAAATGTAGTGTATTGCAGCAAAAATTTGAGAATGATATCTCAGTAAACCTTTAGGAGAAAGATGAAGTAAGAATGGAGATAGTGTTATGATCCCTTGACTGGCATGTATGTGTATATAGTATTTACTTTATTAATTAATCAATTATTTTATATATATATATTTATTTATTTATTTGTGAGACGGAGTCCTACTCTGTTGCCCCAGGCTAGAGTTCTGTGGCCTCAACCTAGGTCACAGCAACTTCAAACTCCTGGGTTCAAGTGATCCTCCTGCCTCACAGGAAACTACTGGTGCCTGGGACTGTAAGTGCCTCCCACAACACCCAGTTAATTTTCTGTTTTGGTACTGGCTGATTTGGCTGTGTTTAGTAGAGCTGAGGTCTTGTTCATACTCAGGCTGGTCTCAAACTCCTGAGCTCAAGGGATCCTCCCACTTCAGATTCCTGGAGTGCTAGGATTATAGGTGTCACTTAACCATGCCCAGCCCATACAGTGTTTATTTTTCCAATGTCATCCCTTACATCTGAGATTTCGTATATACCTTCAGTGCTTGTGTATCCAGACTTCATTTGATATATCAGTGATACGAAAGCATTTACCATAGAATTCAGCAACTTAATAACTGAAGTACATTGAATTCTAGTTTAATTAATAAAGGTGAGTAATTATTATCCTTTGGATTTTTGAGTACATAATTATGTTATTTGAATTAATTCAAATTACAAAAACTTTAGATTTTAAGAGTACATGCAAATACAATTTTTACTATAAGAATAAAGGTAAAGAATATTGTAATAAAACAATTTGATGTGTAGAGTTTTATAATTAATCCTTTTGTTTTGTTTTGTTTTTAGCTCATACCTTCAAACCAACAGCATAAAACAGATGACAAGGGCAGGGCTAATTTGGGAGTGTTCAGTGTTTTTGCCCCTAGGTAAGAACCTAAAGTTTGATAGTTATTGGTATTATAGAGATTTGTTTTTCTTTTACTTACTGAAAGTAGGAGTAATAATCATCCTTCTTTTTAATGTTAGGCAGGATTTTGAACTGAATAGAAGTTGAGAGGTTTCCTAAAAGAGTTAAACTTTGTGTAAATTGTCTCAGAATTTTTAGATTATAACTAATGGAATTTGAACCCCCCTCTTCTTTTTTCCCCCATTAGGGGAGAACATACTTTGCAGCTTAAAGCTATCTACAACAAGAGTACCATAGAAGGACCTACAATTAAGTTAATGATCCTTCCAGATCCTGAAAAGCCTGTTCGTATCAATGTTAAATATGACAAAGATGCTTCCTTTTTAGCAGGGGGTCTTTTCACTGGTGAGTATTTCATAGCATTTAAATAAATCTGTAAGTATTTGGCCTTTTACTTTAGTGGAATAAATTATCCTAGGTGTTCAGCATAATGAAACAAATCGTGCATATAATAGCCTCTTAAGTGGCAAAAACATTTGACTTAGTAGTGTCTACTCTCATCAAATGCCCTGTATTCTTTTAATGTCAATAACGAACCTAAAGTTCATACATAAACTAACAGTTTGAGGTAATTGTGAAATTCTATAAAAGAAATATGAACTAAATAGTGAGAACTGTGGAATTATGGTCTACTAATTATGTTGTGATGTCATCTTAAGCCCTTATAAACAGGACTATTTAGCTTAATTTGAGTGGAGATACATCCTATCAGCATTTATTATTAAAACTATTTCAGAATGATAAATGTTTACCAAATATTTCCTGTGTTCTGCCACTATGCTGGCTGTTAATTATAATAATGAATAAGACAGTTTTCAGTGGGTTTGGTGTAATGTAGCAGACAGGCAAGCACATAATTTCAATATGATGTGACAGTCACCAAGTCAATAGGAAATTAGCTTACACAGGCAATATTCTGAAAGACTTCTGTTTTCTTGAAGGGATAAATTCCTTTCCTATAAATAGTTTTAAGTAGTGAATGAAGTACCCCTAAAATTTAGATTTAAAATGTTTAACAGTAATTTTTGAATGATTAAGTTATGTATATATATAGCCTTTTTACTTATATGTATACATAGTCCTTTATATTTTATAAAGTAGACTATACTTTTTATACAATTTTAAATCTGTTTGGGGGAGATAAGTTCTATTTCCTATGATTCAAAAAACTGTAGCAGGTGCCAAGTTAATGTTACAGACGGTTAATATAATAGGAATTTATATAGAATGATAGTTCAGTTCCTGTATGCTATTAGAAATCATAAAAGAGTCTCAGTGCCCATAGCACAGTGGTTATGGCCCTAGCCACATACACTGATGGTGGTGAGTTCAGTCCTGGCCCTGGCCAGCTGAACAACAGTGACAACTACAACAAAAAAATAGCCAGGCATTAATGGCAGGCACCTGTAGTCCCAGCTACTTGGGAAGCTGAGTCCAGAGAATAGTATAAGTCCAAGAGTTTGAGGTTGCTGTGAAGCCATGGCACTCTACCAAGGGTGACATTTAGAGTGCCTTGGTGTCACAGCTCACAGCAGCCTCCAACTTGGGCTTAAGCTATTCTCTTACCTCAGCCTCCCAAGTAGCTGGGACTAAAGGCACCTGCCACAGTGCCCAGTTATTTTTTGTTGCAGTTGTCACTGTTTTAGCAGGTCCGGGCCACCAGCTCCAGTGTACGTGGCCAGTGCCCTAACCACTGAGCTACAGGTACTGAGCCTAAACATTCTATTCTTAAAATACCTGAAGTAATTGATGGCCAGTTGGCCTAGTTGCAAGTTGCTGACCATGCATTCTGTTCTTTTTCATATTGCATATTAGAACATGAAGCATTAGCAGATTGTGAAAGACAAAAGGGTATTAGGAAGAAAGATATATTTGTTAAACTTCTAGGGGAAGCCTTGATGTCCAGCAGGGGTTCTCAACCTGTGGGTCACCACCCCTTTGGGGGTTGAATGATGCTTTCACAAGGGTCACCTAAGGCAATCTTGAATATCAGATATTTACGTTACGATTCATAACAGTAGCAAAATTAGAATTATGAAGTAGGAACGAAAATAATTTTATGGTTGGGGGTCAACACAACATGAGGAACTATTATTAAAGGGTCATGGCATTAGGAAGGTTGAGAACCACTGCACTAGAGGATTGTTGTGATTAGTAAGTTTTACAGATGAATTGTTGGGGTATCCTCATTAAAGAAGAGTTTTATTTTCTTCTTCAGAATTTTATTATTAGCATTTAAATAAGGTACATGTTTTAAGACATAGTTATTTAACCATATCTATTAACTGAACTAGAAAGAGAATAAATTTTCAAATATTTACCATAACAGATTTTATGATTAGTGTTATTTCTGAAGATGACAGTATCATTAAAAATATTAATTCAACACGTATTTCCATGAAAATGTGGAAGCTGTGTAACAGTGGGAACCGACCACCAGCAAATGTAAGTTGTGGAAAACATTCTTAGACATTAAAAATAGCTCTTTCGTTTAACTTAAAATTGAGTTGAATTTTAACATAAAAATATTATGTGTATATATTTTGAGAAATTTACTTCATTCTTTGGGATTAAAACAATTATATCACCCTGTGTTTCAAAATTATTTCATCTGAGGGACAGCAGGACAAGGCAAAATTATTTAATATCATGGAGGGATAACAAAATAAGATAACAGAGATTATGTGATGGATAGAGTACAGGGGCAAGAGAAGGAGAATGGGGAGAAGAGTTGGAGCATCTAGGCTAGGGCAGTGCTGTCCAATAGAAGCATCACACCAGCATTTAAATTTTCTAGTAGCCACATTAAAAAAGTGAAAGAAAATGACATAAAATTAATTCTAATTATTTTTAATCTAACATATCAAGGCTACCATTTCAACATATGCCCAATATTTTAAAAATTGTTAGTGAAATTTTACAATCTTTTATCTTAGCAAGTCTTTGAAATTTGATGTTTTTACACCATATCTCAGTATCGATCAGCCACATTTCAGGTGCTTAGTGGGCACACGTAGCCAGTCATTGGCTACCATACTGGACAGTGCATTTATCAAGTAAATCTTAAATTGAAAACTAAGTGTTAAAGCCTGCCACAGTCTCCTGGTTTAATAATCTACTTCAGCATTTATGGTTCATTTTAATCATCTGTATTGGTAACTACCTTGCTTATTTTTATAGTCTAAAGCAGGGGTCCTCAAACTTTTTAAATGGGGCCAGTTCACTGTCCCTCAAACCGTTGGAGGGCTGGACTGCGGGTCCCCGGGACAAGTCAGCTGCTAAGGAGGACAGGCAGCAGCAGCAAAAACACCTGGTGGGCTGGATAAATGTCCTGGGCAGGCCGCATGTGGCCTGTGGTCCGTAGTTTGAGGACGCCTGGTCTAAAGTTACCAATTCAACTGCCTGGATCTTCACTTGCTTAATTTAGACCATCTGTCCAGTCAAGCTTCAGTTACCTTAAAATAATACTGCCATTGAGATCTGCTGTGTTCCTTTTAATAATGGGATGTCTTTCCTCTGTGACTACTCTTACATTGTGTCTTTACATATATTATGAAGATATATGTGTGTGTGTATGTTTGCATATAAACTCCAAATGCTGTCTGGGTTCACATCAGTTCAGGAAAGTTTTCATCCTAAGTATACTGTGTTAAAGTTTGTCATTTCTCTTTTCCCTCTTCTCCCTTATTCTCCTTTCTAGGCAGAAACATTTAGTTGTAATAAAATAAAAGATAATGAGAGAGAAGATGGCTGCTTCTATTTCAGGTATTTCTCAAATCATTTCATATTTTTATGTATATTTCATTACAAAGTAATTCAATCTTAGAGATATTTGTGGATTCACCAAGGGAAAAGTAATTTATGATCAGAAAGAAAATGTTACTATCTGTAATGTTTTGTCCAAGATTTTAAGGAAAAGTTATGTTTTGTTCTTAAGTTTCATAAATTGGTTTGGAGGAAGATTAGCATTAGCTAATTAGTAGTGTATCAGTATTAAAACTATCAGCTTCATCAAAAAAGAGATTTTTTATGTTATTAGAGCACTTCATAATTTTTTATTATGTGAGAGATTTCTGTAGTTCTAAAATTAGACCAGTTTTCAGTATTTGAGTTTGAGCATGTTACTTTTTCATTTGGATCTCCATTTCCAAATCAAAAAAGATTATGTCTAAAGTTTCTTTAAAAATTCTTTAAATTAATGGCTCAACTACAACTTGACGTTTACCTTAAGAGTTGAAAACAATGTAACCTAAACATTTGTATCCTCATGTTGTTTTGAAATTTAAAAAAATATTTAAATTATTAGTAAAGTCAAAAGGCTTATATTTATTCAGTGCTTTTTCAGTTTAACTGGTAAAGGAGTAGTTTTTATTATTTTTAAATTCTGTCATAAACTGATGCTTTTTGTTTAATAATTTTAAAAAGGCCCCCTGAACGTGGACTCGTTGTCAAGATAATGTCACATTGCTAAAAAAGCTTTTGAATAATCTTGTATAATTTCTGTGACAGACCAGTAACAACATGATCAAATCAGCTCTTGTCTTTGGACTGCTCTTTGAATAACATTGCCATTGGTCTTTTAAGTTATGCTCAAATTATTATATAGAGCAGATTTAGACATCCTAGAAGGGGCCGACTGCTTTTAGTCTATTAAATTTTCTTTCAATGTGTAACATCTATTAAAATGTTGTCTATTTTCTTTGTTGTAGTTGTCATTGTTATTTGGCAGGCCCAGGCTTGATTTCAACCCCGCCAGTTCCTGTGTATGTGACTGACCCCTAGCTGCTGAGCTACAGGGGCTGAGCCTGAGCCAAACCTTTAAAATAAATATTTTAAAAATCATCACATGTGTTTTAAAACTACAGAAGTGATAGTTGTACAACAATGTAAATGTGCTAAATGCCAGTGAATTGTAGACCCTAAAATGAATAATTCTGTGTTATGTGAATGTTACCTCAGTAAAAATATGTATCCTATACACTGTCATTATATGTTATTTCCATATGTTGGATATTTTTGAATGAATGGAAATATTTTCATTCCTATCTGTTCATATGAATGATACGCAAAAACTACCTTAATGATCATGAGGTAGGTTAGTGTTTGCATAATATATTTCATTCTTTTAAGTGTATCCTTTGTAAATGGCATTACAGTTTGATAATCTTTGTCTTCTAATTGAAAACTTTAGATCTTACACATTATTAAGCAATTCATTTGTTTTGGTTCTACTTTCCTACTGTTTGTTTGTTTGTTTGTTTGTTTTTTGGGTTTTTTTGCAGTTTTGGATGGGGCCGGGCTTGAACCCACCACCCCTGGTATATGGGGCCAGCACCCTACTTCTTGAGCTGCCCCATAACAAAGTTAACTAACCTTGTTTGTTTGTTTGTTTGTTTTTTTCAGTTTTTGGCTGGGGCTGGGTACGTCCTACTGTTTTTTATTTGATCCAACTCTTTTTTTTTCCTTTCTCTTTCTTGTTTTCTTTCTTTTTGATTTACTGTTTGTAATTGTCATTTTCTGCTCTTTAGTAATTTGTTAAGTATACAGGCTTTTCCAGTCTTCTATTTCCTTAGAGAGTATAACAACATGCGTGCTTGACAGACTAATGCGTAATAGGAATTTGTATTTTTTTTTACCTTCTCAGCAGTGCATGGATATTAGAACACTTAATTCCATTTTCTTTCTCCCAATTTACAGGCCTTTTTTCTTGTGCATGTTAAACCTACAAAGGCATTATTATTCCTGCCTACAGTCAGCATTTATTTAGACTTGTTTGTCCTTTCTGTTAATCTCTTTTTTCCCCAATAAAGGAAATGGTTTCTCCTTTCTTTTAATCTTGAACTTGAAAGCTCTCAAGGCTTTCATGTGATGTTATTTTCCATCTGAGGGAGTTCTTTAGTATTTCTGCTGGTGATGAATTATCTCATTTTTACCTGGAAATAGCTTTATGCCATATATGCAAAGGATATTATCACTGGATAAGTTGGCAGTTTGTTACAGTATTTTCGGGCTGCTCTTCACTATCCCATCATTCATTTGAGAAGTCAGTCTTTTTCACTTGAAAAGTCCTTTTCCTTTCTTTAAGCATTCCAAATTTTGCTTTCAACAATTCTACGAAAATGTTACGAACTAGAATTCAAAAACTAATCTAAAAAATTTAGGGAGTTGCCTTTGGGGAGTTGATACATTTCTTTGTACATGCAAACAAGTAAGCCACCATTCTAATTGAATGTGGTAATAAATGGGAAGGATTTGGGGAAAGGGTTTTTAGAAAAGCTTTTTTTTTTTTTCAAAGAAATAACCCATGAAGCGCAGTGCGGTGGCTCATGTGTATTCTGGAGGGAGAGGTAGTGGATTGCCTGAGCTCACAGGTTCAGAGAGCATCCTGAGCCAAAGCGAGACCTTGTCTCTAAAAATAGCTAGGCATTGTGGCAGGTGCCTCTAGTCCCAGCTACTTGGGAGGCTGAGGCATGAGAATCAGTTGAGCCCATGAGTTTGAGGTTGCTGTGAGCTATGATACCACACCACTCTACCAAAGGTGGAAAAAATGAGACTGTCTCTTCCCCTCCTCCCCAAAAAAGAGAAAAGAAATAGCTCTTGAACTTGATCTAGCCAGTGGTTCTCAACCTTCCTAATGCCATGGCCCTTTAATACAGTTCCTGTGCATCCTGTGGGATCTAAAGTTAGAGGCAGTGAGAACTACCCACAACAATTTTTGTGTCTATCATTTATCCCGAAGCCTGATTAGAGGAAGTGTGAATTGGAGTGAAAACAATAAGTAGGCAGTTTAGCAACCTTAGTTTCAGTTTGATTAAATTTGTAGTGGCCTGGTAAACCTGGAGTGGGGGTTGGGGATCTTAATTTGACTTGTACCATTTGCTGATTTCCATAGTGTAATATTCTCATTATGGCTGATTTTAAACTTAGTAACAGGCTCATTAAGTTCCTAAATATTTAACAACAGTCGGTGACTAATGGCTTATAACTGTAATTCCAGTGGGCGAAGAGGCTATGGCCAGGAGTTAAGAGACTAGCCTGGGCAACATAAAGATTCTGTCGTCTCTGGATGAGCTGGTATGCCAGCCATTCAGAAGGCCAGGGCAAGAAGACTAAACCCAGGGATTAGAGGTTATGGTGAACTAAGTTTATGTCACACTGCATTCCAGCCATGTCTCTGTTAAAAAAATAAAAATAAAAAGGCAGCCACACACACACACACTAAAAATATGTAACAAATGGGCTTTTTGAGCCCATACATGCTGTCCCCATACCTAAAGTTAAAATATTTAGAATAGTACTTAAATGGAAAAGAAAGTTACATAGAAGATCAGCAGGGTGTGATATAATTTTGAAATACAAAACTGTCTATTGGAAATTTATAATGTAAAAGAAAAGAAAAATTTACTTGACATATAATAAAGCATTTTTTTGGTGTGTTTTGCTGCTCTCTCAGTTTTATATTACTATTCTTTCCATTTTTACCATATCCAGAATATTCTGGATGTTTTGTAAGAGTGTGTAGGTAAGATGGGCCTGTATGAAACCTAATATGCAAGAAATACTTGCCTAATGAATGAAAGCAAATGTAGTATTAGTAATTCTGTTCTTATTCATTTTGTGAAAGGAACAGAAATGTTGATGTTTGAATTCCTTCATGTTTTAATTAAAAATTATTAATGATCAGTCTTATCTCTTTCTTTCTAATTTAGGGACAAAGTAATTCCTAACAAAGTGGGGACATATTGTATCCAGTTTGTTTTTATGATGGATAAAGCAAATATTCTCAACAGTGAACAGGTTTGCTTATTTTCTTTACAGTCCACAGTTTACTGTACATTTTCTTGCTTAGTTGATGAATGAAATGTTTTATTAAAAGTGAATTAATTGTTGGATGCAAAGTATAAATAATTCAATTTTCAGGAAAATTAGAGTAGAACATATTTTAATGTGTTTGGTAATTTGACCTGATACAGAAGTTACTTTTCCATCTCTCTTTTCATCAAAGACTCAGTAAGCATTTTAGTGTATGGCATGGTAGAGTTGCTCATGTCAGCTGTACATAAAAAGTTTCACGTAATAACATTTAAATTATTAAAATTCTGGTTAGTGAAGTTCAAGGTAGTTTTAACATACATCATCTCCATTTAATATTGTCAGTGTACTGAATTTTTAAAAATCACCTATATTTTTTAATGCCCCTAAATTTGTTCTTAGGTGGTTATAAACATTCAGAAATTAATCTGACCTGCCTTTTATCCTGAATTTTAAAAGTAAGTTGATTACTTTTAAGGTTTTAATGGAAATAAGCTTTAGAAGGTAACATTTAATTTCATTTAGTATATGCCATCATCTTCCTTTCCTCTTAAATATTAAAGTGTTCATACATTGTTAATCAGAATGCTTCTTTTGCTTTATAAGATTATAGTTGATGTTCTACCTAATCAGCCTGTGAAGTTAGTTCCTAAAATCCAACCACCTACACCAGCTGTTTCTAATGTTCGCTCAGTTGCCAGTAGGACTTTGGTCAGAGACCTGCATCTCAGTATCACGGTAATGTTTATTTTCTTCCAAAACTCAGGGTACCAAAAATTATTTTGATTTTAGAGTACAGAATGGTAATTATAGAGTCAAATCACTTATTCACTTTAAGGTTGTACAGAAAACTTGTGCAGTAAAGTTTTTCTGTGAAGTAAATCTAAACATCTTTGTATTTGAGTACAAAATAGAAAAACATTATTCATAAAATTAATATAGATATACCAAGAAGAACTGATTTCAGAATGCTGAAATCTACCCATCTTTCCTGCCTAATGCACACCTTTCCTCCCATGTTTCATGTATGTATTGTGAACATATTATGAACTATATTGATTTTTTTTTTTTTTTTTGAGTCAGAGTCTCACTTTGTCGCCCTGGGTTGAGTGCCATGGCATCATAGTTCACAGCAACCTCAAACTCTTGGGTTCAAGTGATCCTCTTGCCTCAGCCTCCAAACAGCTGGGACTATAAGCACCTGCCACAATGCCCGGCTATTTTTAGAGATGGGGTCTTACTCTTGCCCAGGCTGGTTTTGAACTTTGGCACTCAGGCAGTTCACTGCACCACGCTATTTTAATTCTAAAATGTCTGCTGGACTGAAGGGTCAGACAGAGATAGTTAAGTACTTTGAAGAAATCTGCACTGATAACTGATCATAGTTAAGAAAATCAGAGTTCCTTAAAGCTACTGAACACCTAGAGAGTAAGTGGCAACATAGCTGCCAAAGATATTAATAAAAACATGTAAGACACAATAGTGGGACTTCCACCTTAGGGAAAATTTGGCTGGTGGAATACCTAACTACTTAGAGTTTATTTTCTTGCTTTAGACAAGTAGTCCTTCTTCCTCAAACATCTTTTTGGGGTACATGGTGCCATGAAATTAATACACGAGTCTTTGAATTCATGTAAGCCCCAAATGACTGAATCATATAGGGAGAGGTTCTCAACCTGTGGGTCATGACTCACAGGAACTGTATTAAAGGGCCGCAGCATTAGGAAGATTGAGAATTACTGATATAGGGTATGTTAGACATATAAATCTGTTGCTTTTTACATTCATTTATGCAGATGCTGCTGAAGTTAATAAAGTAATTAAAAATCATTATAAGGTCGTAATATCTTTTTGTTATTAAATACTTTCTTATCAGTAGGTGCTTAAATCATGTAAAAAGGTAAAATTTAAAAATTGGAGTTCTTATAATTTGGAAAGTTAGGAGCCATTGTGTTAGGTGGAGGATTCTGGTTCTTTTATGATTTCTGAGGCTATTTCCTGCCTCTGGAACACTTAAACTTAGAACTGAATTTTGTGCTTAGATTAAGAAGTAGACTAAGTAATGTAATGTTTGGGGCTCTCTGAATAGATGTTTTATTTCAATTTGTCCATTTCCTTCTCTGGGTGTAATCACCGTCTCATTAGTTGTTTTCCATTGTTTATTGAAAGGATGAACACAGCAATCATACTGGAATTGATTTGATTGGCACTGTAATAGCAACCATCAAAAGTCTTAATGAGGAAGATACTGATACCCCGCTCTTTAATGGGAAAGTTAGGACACTTGAATTTCCCTTTGTGAATGGTTCAGTTGAAATCACAGTAAGTTTTTATATCTTTTGGTAAATAAGATTTCTGTGTTTAATATTTTAAAACACTACATTTAAATATCTTTTCTTTTGTATTCATAGTTATGAAGATGTTCTAATCACAGGACTAAATTGGAAAGTCAGCTGAAACATTTTATGATCTCTCTCTAAGCTATTACAAATTGAACAGAATCATTATTACTATTATTAAAGCTCTCCCCACTTTTTCCTATGGCTTTTTCTTTTTTATTTATTTATTTTTTGCTTTGTTGACAAATGGCTTTTTCTTTGTTGATGAATAGCTTTTTTCTAATTCTACTGGTTTTTAGCTTGAGAGACAATATAATGTTCATGTTTTATTGAAAAACTATCATTTTGTGGATAGAAACAGAATAAAACATAACCCTGGTGAAATTTAATTAAACAGTTTTTCTTCATTATTTTTTTCTTAAAGTGAAAATAGTTTTATGTGTATTAAAAAATACACAGTACAAGAATCTCCCTAAATGATTACAATATTGTCACCTGTTACAGGTAATGATGATTACCATTTTAGTACTAAGGTGACCAGATTTTAACATTGGTAAAGCGGGACACCATTGAGGGGGGTGCTGGGGAGGGTCTCACAACAATGCAAACTTTGATAAGCAGTTCTCGATAATCACTTCTCAACAATTATTTGTTATTATTAAAGTTAAACATTATAAAATACGCAAAAATAATATAAAACGCATATCCTGGTGAAATAGCCACATGGCAGCTGAAAACCGTATATTCCCTTCCTGTTCTCCTGTGTTCCCTAGCTTGTCGTGCATTCTTTCCAAAAATTGGGGCTTTTTTAAAATGCCTCAGTACGCAGGACAAATTGGTTTTATTTTTGAGACAGAGCCTCAAGCTGTTCCCATGGGTAGAGTACTGTGACATCACAGCTCACAGCAACCTCCAACTCCTGGGCTCAAGCGAGTCTCCTGCCTCAGCCTCCCAAGTAGCTGGGACTACAGGCGACTGCCACAACACCGGGCTATTTTTTGGTTGCAGCCGTCATTGTTTTTTTGCAGGCCCAGGCTGGATTCAAACCTGCCAGCTCAGGTGTATGTGGCTGGTGCCTTAGCCACTTGAGCTACAAAAAATTGGGACTTTTTTAAAATGCCACAGGACGAGGAACAAATTGTTAAAAATCAGGACTCTGGTCACCTTAACATATACATACTAGGGGTATTATAAAATTTTATCTAATTCCATTAATATAACTGCTTTTATGAAAATCATCTTGTTTAATGTATATGATGTATTTCTTCATCAATGAAGAAAAAAAGCTTGGTACCCATAGCACAGTGGTTACGACACCAGCCACATACACCAAGGGAGCCAGGTTCAAACCTGGTCCAGGGCAGCTAACCAACAATGACAACTGCAACAAAAAATAGGCAGGCATTGTGGCAGGCGCCTGTGGGCCTAGCTACTTGGGAGGCCGAGGCAGGAGAATCATTTGAGCCCAGGGGTTTGAGGTTGCTGTGACGCTACTGCACTCTACCCAGGGTAACAAAGTGAGACTCTCTCTCAAAAAAAATTAAAAAAAGAAAAGAAAAGACCACAATTTATTTAATCAATCCATAGTGGAAAAAAAATTTTTGCAAAATTTTGTTGCAATTTTTGGCCGAGGCTAGGTTTGAACCCACCACCACCAGTATATGGGGCCAGCACCCTACTCCTTGAGCCACAGGTACCACCCATGAAAATTTAATTTCTTTCTAAAGTTTGTGTTTATCAATGAGGCTTCCATTAAGTTTTCTTCTTTGTATATTTGGCCCTCTGTATCCATGAGTTCCACATTCGTGGATTCAACCAGCTGTACATCAGAAATACTGGGGGGGAAATGTGTCTATACTGAACATATACAGACTTTTCTTGTTAATATTAGCTATAGTATAACATTTATATGTAGCATTCTACATTTTATTAGGTATTATAAATAATCTACAGATGATTTAAAGGATGTGCATAGGTTGTATGCAACTATATACCATTTTATATCAGGGACTTGAACATCCTCAGATTTTAATACCTATGGGAGTCTTGGAACCAATACCTCTTGGATTCCAAGAGACAAACAACTGTATATTCTTTTGCATATGTTAATTATTTCTTTAAGAACTTAACTGGAAGCAGAATTTGTTGGAGATAGGACTGGCGCGTTGTAGCCTTCTGGTAGTTATTGCCAGTTGCTCTGTGTTTCCACCAAATGTATGTGTCCATCCTCCTCATTTTAGCAACACTACATATAAACAGTTTTTAAAATTCTAACCAGATTTCCTATTTTTAAAGAAATCTCTGTGTTATTAGTAAAGTTGAACATTTTTCATGTTTTTGATTTTTGTAGAATTATCCATTAACTTTTTTCTCTTGGAATGCTTTTTTTTTTTTTGAGACCGACTTCTACTGTGCTGCCCAGGCTGGAGTGCCATTGGCATCAGCCTTGATCATAGCAACTTCAAACTTCTGGGCTTAAGTGATCTTCCTGCCTCAGTCTCCCAAATATCTGGGCCTACTGGCACCCACCACAGTGCCCAGCTAATTTTACAAGTTTTAGTAGAGACAGGTTCTCACTCTTGCTTACACTGTTGTTGGACTCCTGAGCTTGGGATACACCTACATTGGCATCCCAGAGTGCTAGGATTACAGGCATGAGCCACCTCACCTGACCTTTTAAATTAAAAAGATATTAATGTTCTTTTGTATATGAGTACTTCTTCCTGAGTTGATTTTAGATGTTTACCTTTGTTTATGTTAGAAGAGCAGATTCTGTTCCTTTAGCTATTTGGGTTTTTTTGTTTGTTTGTTTGTTTGCTGTTTTTGGCTGGGGCTGGGTTTGAATCCGCCACCTCGGGCATATAGGGCCAGCACCCTACTCCTTTGAGCCACAGGCGCCGCCCAGAAGAGCAGATTCTGTTCATACTATTCTTTAATATTCTTATGCTTTAATGTCTGAATTGACCCCTTTTGGAATTCATCAACTAATTTTCTTGATATTTTTATTGAATAATTCTCTCTGTACTAATAAATTTGAAATGTTACCTTTTCTTGTATTTTTATTGTTATTCATTTTCTATCTAATCCATTGCTAATTTCACATTGTTTTAATAACATTAGGCTAATATAAACTGAGAGCCTGCCAGCTGTATCTGGCCTAAATATTTGTCAGTTGCCTACCAAGTATGGTGACTCATACCTGTAATTCTAGCACTTTGGTAGGCTGAGGCAGGAGGATCGCTTGATGCTACGAGTTCAAGACCAACATGAGCAATACAGTGAGTCTCTACAAAAAAAAAAAAAAGTGAGACTTGATGGCTCATTACCTATAGTTTAAGCTATTTGGGTGATTGAGATGGAAGATTGCTTAAGCCCAGAAGCTCAAGGTTTATAGTGAGCTATGATTCAGCCACTGTACTCCAGCTTGGGTGACAGAATGGGATCCTTTTTATTGAAAACAAAAAACAAACCAAAAAATCAGACTAGGTCAGTCAGTTGGTCTGGCAGTGACTGACTAATGCAACATTTTCATTTTAATTTCTTTCCAACATTTATAATTCTGGTGTTTTGCATTTTTAAAAATCTATATTTTTAATACATTTGGAGAAATCAAAAGGTCCGACAACAGAAGTGAGGATTCTCTATGGCCCCTGGATGCAGGAGCTGGGCACTGACTGCTTACCCTTGGTGCCTGTTTCCAGTTGACAGTGGCCATATGCTCCTTTCATTTCTTGGCATTGGGGATGGGTGTCAGTTGCCACTTAAATTTACATTTGTTCTTTTTATTTTTATTATAGTGCAGAATAAAGTGAAATTTTCTCATACCCTAACAAAAATTAAGTAATGTAAGCACATGTTAAATAACAGGGAGGAGACATGTTTAACTCGCACTGTGGGCTTGTGTTTGAAAGTACACCCTTTTCCTTATAAGGGAAGGACCTTATCACTATTTCCTATGTCCTATTTTCTTATTCCCTCCACCTCCAGCCATTTGAAATTGTTAAGCCCATTGTGCATACTTCTGAGGTTAAGGCATTGATTTGGCAGTTCCTCAATAGCTGCATATAAAATCTATTCTTGGGCGGTACCTATGGCTCAGTAAGTAGGGCGCCAGCCCCATATATTGAGGGTGGCTGGTTCAAACCTGGCCCCAGCCAAACTGCAACAACAACAAAAAAATAGCTGGATGTTGTGGCGGGCACCTGTAGTCCCAGTTTCTCAGGAGGCTGAGGAATTAGAATCACCTAAGCCCGAGAGCTGGAAGTTGCTGTGAGATGTGACACCATGGCATTCTACCAAGGGCAACAAAGTGAGACTCTGTCTCTTAAAAAAAAAACAAACAAACAAACTATTTTTCATGTCCTGTATATGTCTGGAGCAGGGCTGTGAAATCTGATTTTTTTTTTTTTGAGACAGAGCCTCAAGCTGTCCCCCTGGGTAGAGTGCCATGGCATTACAGCTCACAGCAACCTCCAACTCCTGGGCTCAAGCGAGTCTCCTGCCTCCATCTCCCAAGTAGCTGGGACCACAGGCGCCC